>PVKV010030688.1:0-21959 GCA_004027835.1 Alouatta palliata
GATAGCATTGAATCTGTAAATTACTTTGGGCAGTATGGCCATTTTCACGATATTGATTCTTCCTAGCCATGAACATGGAATGTTTCTCCATCTGTTTGTGTCCTCTCTTATTTCATTGAGCAGTGGTTTGTAGTTCTCCTTGAAGAGGTCCTTTACGTTCCTTGTTAGTTGTATTCCTAGGTATTTTATTCTCTTTGTATATTCTTTTTCAGAACAGGATTCTAGCCAGATATATTCTGCTTATCAGATTTTAATCCAAAACCACCCAAAGAGACCTGCCACTCATAAGCTGGTAACCTTTTGTAGGCCTTTTTGCATTGTTTAACTTAATAGTGATGTTTATGAAGAAGAATCAGAATTATTCAGATAATTCAAATGAATTTAACTGGGAATGGAAAGTAGGATCCCATAGTGTTAATATTTAAGAGTATGCAACACACAATGAGATCTTATGGAGCCATAACATCACAGAATATTTTATATACATAATATCTCAGCACTGGATTAGAAGGGGGCTTTAGGCCAGGCATGGTGGCTCATGCTTGTAATCCCAGCACTTTGGGAGCCTGAGGCAGGTGGATCATAAGGTCAGGAGTTTGAGACCAGCCTGACCAACATGGTGAAACTGTATCTCTACTAAAAATACAAAAATTAGCTGGGCATGGTGGTGTGTGTCTGTAATCCTAGCTACTTAGGAGGCTGAGGCAGGAGAATTGCTTGAACCTGGGAGGCGGAGGTTGCAGTAAGCCGAGATCACACCATTGTACTCCAGCTTGGGCGACAGAGCGAGACTCTGTCTCAAAAAAAAAAAGAAGGGGGCTTTAACTCTGCAAGTTTATGCCATTACACAAATAAAATAAAATAGCTAAATGTTAAATACAACTTGGTTTCGAATGTAAATATGATAACTTATGTGATGACAATTTATATTTAAAATGCTAAACTTTCTACACAGACATTAGGATAGTATATTCACTTAAAAATAAAATAAAATGTGTTGTTCAGCATATCAAATGGAAGTTGAATGGCATTACTGACTTCAGGTTCAGTAAGATATCAACAAAATTCCCTAAAGGACAGAGATGTAGAAATGTAAGCTGTAGCAAAGCAGGGATGTCAGGGTTTGTTATTTATGTTTATAAGACAACCTCCAGGCCAGGCGCAGTGGCTCATGCCTGTAATTCCAGCATATTGGGAGGCTGAGGCAGGAGGATCACCTGAGGTCAGAAGTTTGAGACCAGCCTGGCCAGCATGGCGAAACCCTGTCTCTACTAAAAAAATACAAAAATTAGGCTGGGCGCAGTGGCTCACATCTGTAATCCTAGCACTTTGGGAGGCCGAGGCAGCCAGATCACTTGAGGATTGCTCAAGCAATCCTCCTGCCTCACCCTGCCAAGTAGTTAGGACTATTGGCATGTACCACCATGCCAGTCTAATTTGTTCATTTTTCTGCAGGGATGGGGTCTTGGTTTGCTGCTCAGGCTGCTCTCAAACTCCTGGGCTCAAGCAATTCTCCTGCCACAGCTTCCCAAAGTGCTGGGATTACAGGTGTGAGCCACCACACCCAAAGGACAATTTTTTTCCCCCATACTCACTCAAAAAGTAAAATTAAAGACACTATCAAATGTGAAGAACGGTGCAGAGCTGTTGAGATGGCCCCAAAGCATCACATAATACAATACATGGATTTTGTATTTTGAAAGGAACGTCTTAATATATGGAAAGTTATTCTAATTTTCACTTCTCTTGTGTATTTTCTAAGCTCTCCAATTCAGGCCACATTTTAACGGCAAGTAGATATCACCTTAGGAAAAGAATAAGGTTTTCCAGAATTGATAAGCAGCCCAAACTCACAATGAAGACAGTGAATGGATCCATTTACCTATAGGTATAGTACTCTTTATTAGAGAGGCACTAAATAACTTTGCTATTATTATAATTGTCAGCAACAGAGGTTACATATTTCAGAACAGCTTCTAACAGTCTCATTAAAAAACATTAGCTTTAATATCATAGATAATAGACACTAGAAAATGGTCATTTTCCAGGGCAACAGTGAAGTATCATAATGAAAAGAGAGAGATTCTGGAGAATCGTACCTTTTTCATTTCCACTCTTCTGTCTTGCCATTTCCTGTCTCAGGGCACAGATAGAAGCTTCTCGTACCAAAGCAGAGAGATCTGCACCCCTACAATAAAAGAATAGTTATTTACTTCTTCTTAGATACCGCGAAAGCTCAGGAAAAAGCCGGACAACAATTTTCATATGTCATATATGAAATAATCAGGAAAGAAAGTGACCAATAAAGATGAGATAAATTGATTATGATCAATAGGAAAGAGCTTTTAGCTTTTACGTATGATACTTCTAGGCCAGGTTCAGTGGCTCACACCTGCAATTCTAGCACCTTGGGAGGCCAACGTGGGTGAATCACTTGAATAGGAATTTGAGACCAGTCTCAGCAATATGGCGATATGCCATATCTACAAAAAATACAAAAAAAATTAGCTGAGCATGGTGGCACGTGCCTGTAATCCCTGGCACTCAGGAGGCTTAGGTAGGAGGATCACTTGAGCCCAGGAGGTAGAAGTTGCAGTGAGCCAAGATTGCACTACTGCACTCCAGCCTAGGTGACAGCATGAGACTCTGTCCCAATTAAAAAAGAAAAAAAAAAAAGGGAAATTCTGGAGGAAACAATACATGCATAAAGGGATAAAGCGCTGACAAGCATATTCACGTATTACATAATGTCTAAAGTAAGCTTATTAAAACGTCATTTATGGGCTGGGCACAGTGGCTCATGCTTGTAATTCCAGCACTTTGGGAGGTTGAGATACTTGAGCCCAGGAGGCATAGGCTGCAGTGAGCCTGGGTGACAGAGTGAGACCCTGTCTCAAAAAAACCCAAGTTCAAAAGGGAAAAACACAAACCCTGGAAAGTCTTTAATGCACCTGATTCAAGTTAAAACTGAATGAACACATCACAAGTTACTTAAAATATGACAAATACAATCCTTCATTTATTTAATTATTTCATGTAATAACATGCTGAGTCAGCACAGTTCTGAGTTCAATGAAAGATTCATGCTGACTGGCATTTCACTACATTACAGCTCTAACAGGACTCTTAGAAATGTTTTGACAAAGAGTTTGAATCTGGGGATAAAGACCTCATTTCCATGTCACAAGTCTTGGAAAGAAAAGATGAAAATGAAAAACTTTTTAAAAAAACTTCATTTCTGGCCGGGCGCGGTGGCTCACGCCTGTAATCTCAGCACTTTGGGAGGCCGAGGCTGGTGGATCACGAGGTCAAGAGATCGAGACCATCCTGGTCAACATGGTGAAACCCCGTCTCTACAAAAAACACAAAAATTAACTGGGCATGGTGGCACGTGCCTGTAGTACCAGCTACTCGGGGGGCTGAGGCAGGAGAATTGCTTGAACCCAGGAGGCGGAGGTTGCGGTGAGCCGAGATCGCGCCATTGCACTCCAGCCTGGGTAACAAGAACGAAACTCCGTCTCAAAAAAAAAAAAAAAAAAACACTTCATTTCTGACCTTTCCAATTTGCTTCAAATGACTGTAGAAAAAAAAAAAAAAAAAAACTTCATTTCTGGATATTAAACTTATTATATAATGTTGATAATCCACATACTATATACATTTTTTTTTTTTTGAGATGGAGTCTTGCTCTGTCACCCAGGCTGGAGCACAGTGGTGCCATCTTGGCTCACTGCAACCTCTGTGTCCCAGGTTTGAGTGAACCTCCTGCCTCAGACACATACTATATAAAAGTAAAGACCCACAGAGCTTAAATTTTTAACTGAATCTGGTGTTTTGTTGGCTAAATGTTAGGGTTATAACATTATTTAATAATCACATACATGCTGGGGTATTCATTCCTTCCCCTACTCTGAAATCTAACATTGGTGCAGACAACATTAACACAAACAGATAGCTAAAGACTGTAGTAGCATAATGTCTCTCAGACTAGTGAGATGAAAATCATAGTGGCATGAAAATCCAAAATGTACACCATTCAACTTTAGCCCTAACCCCTTTATAGACAGATAGCCTACTTGGTATATCCAAAATACTTAGCCCAGGGCAAGTTCTGCCACCAAAACCACCTTTGTTACTCACTGAAAATCTTTTCAGATTTGGCACTTAAAGCTGTGTTTTTGTTTTGTTTTAGAGACGGGTCTTACTATGTTGCCCAGGCTGGTCTTGAACTTCTGACCTCAAACAATCTGCCTGCCTCAGCCTCCCAGAGGGCTGGGATTATAGGTATGAGCCACTGCTCCCGCCCTTAAAGCAGTAAACTTCTTAGGTAATAGTCCCCTAAGTAGTAAGATCATTTATTTATTTTTAATTTTAATTTTGATTTTTTTTTTAGATGGGAGTCTCAACCTGTTGCTCAGGCTGGAGTGCAGTGACCCAATCTCGGCTCACTGCAACCTCCACCTCCTGGGTTCAAGCAATTCTCCTGTCTCAGCCTCCCTAGTAGCTGGGATTACAGACATGCGCTGCCACGCCTGGCTAATTTTTGCATTTTTAGTACAGACAAGGTTTCACTATGTTGGCCAGGCTGGTCTCAAATTCCTGACTGTCAGGCCTCCATGTGCAAGCCCAGACCCAGAAAGTCTAAAGTTTTGTGTGCCTTGGCTGATACCCCCCTAACTCCCCCACTCCCCCATATGGCAAGACCCCATAACTACAAAACGTTAAAAAAAAATTGGCTGGGCATGGTGGTGTGCACCTGTAGTCCCAATTATCCAGGAGGCTGAGGTCAGAGGATTGCTTGAGCCCAGGAAGTGGAGGCTGTAGTGAGCCATGATCATGCCACTGCACTCCAGCCTAGGTGAAAGAGGGAAACCTTGTCTGGAAAAAAAAAAAAAAGCTGGAGGGGGCATTGTCTCTGTTAGTTAAACTGAGTTTCATTTCTTCCATGTCCCCAAATTGGGAAAGTTAGCAAACAAATTTACTTCAAAACATGAAGAAAAACTAACAGCTACAAAACCCACAAACATAGGAAGGCTGAAGGCAGAAATGTCAGATTTCCTGAAGTTACTACAGGCTTGTGGAGGTGAAAAGGTGTGCTGTGAAAATGCATTCTGAGGACTGGAAAATGTGGCACTTGTAGATTAGTCTCTTTTACATGCTGAAGCACCAGTACAATTTGTAAAGGACAGCAATGCTGGTTAGGGTAGGTTAACTACCAAGAGTCAACACATGAAAGGGCTCCCCTGTTCCCAGGAATTCCTTCAGAGCCTCCAAATGTGCAGTCTCTTCTCTAAGAAGGGAGATGCCAGACACTTCATATGCTTCACAGGATAATTCATTTAATCCTCCCAACAATCTGCTGACGTGAGCATCATTCCTCCTCATTTTATAGTGAGAAGACTGAACCCCAGAGAGTGAACTGACTTTAAACACTTACGTATAGCAATCACAGCGAAGGTCACCAGCAATTGCTTCCAAATTTACATCTGCATCCAGTGGTGGTTTGGTACCATTCTAAGTAAGAGAGAAAAATGACTTTTCACTAGAACTTTAAAGACCATGCTGGGCGCAGCAGCTCACGCCTGTAATCCCAGCACTTTGGGAGGCCAAAGTGGGCGGATCACCTGAGGTCAGGAGTTTGAGACCAATTTGGGCAACATGGTGAAACCCTATCTCTACTAAAAATACAAAAATTAGCTGGGCATGGTGGCGCGTGCCTAGAATCCCAGCTACTCAGGAGGCTGAGGCAGGAGAATCGCTTGAACTCGGGAGGCAGAGGTTGCAGTGGGCCAAGATTATACCACTGCACTCCAGCCTGTGTGACAGAGCACCTCAAAAAAAAAAAAAAAAAAACAAGCGTAAACTGACTTCCAGACCAGAGCTGTTAAGATTTATACAAATTTAGGTGGGGAGGTTGGGGAGGGAAACACTGGGAGAAATGCCTGATGTAGGTGACGGGGGAATGGAGGCAGCAAACCACTGTGGCATGTGTGTACCTATGCAATAATCCTGCAAGATCTGCACATGTACTTCAGAACTTAAAGTACATATATATATATATACACACATATATAAAAGATTTATACAAATTTCAATTTTGAGAAATGAGGCTAAGAAGCAGATTCCAAACTTGAGAAAGCTAAAGACAACAATTTATGCTCTTGAAATGTGAGGAATTTGTGTGCAGCTGCAGCAAAAACTAAACACCATCAACAACAGTAAAAACCAGCACCTCAATCTTTCCAAATGTGAAGAAACATATTTCCTTTGCCAGACTAAATATGGCAAATATTTAAGCAATGCTTAGTTTTGGTGTGAGGCTAGCTAGGATGGGAGAAATAATACTGAACCTGGCCAGGAGAGAAGGAGCAGTAACCTGCTCTGTAATAAAGCCACAAAGTCCTCTGAGCTCAGTATATTCTTTCTTAATCTAACACTCAACCTTGATTTTGGTGCGAATTCCCCTTCAGCTCATTTTAAGAGACATTAGCAACGACAAGTATGTAACTTAGAACTCTTAGAGTTTCTCATGAGACTAGATGTAGAGAAAAAAGCCAACCCAGATTTTTTTTTTTTCTTGAGACGGAGTTTCGTTCTTGTTGCCTCGGCTAGAGTGCAATGGCGTGATCTCAGCTCACTGCAACCTCCACCTCACAGGTTCAAGCCATCCTCCTGTCTCAGCCTCCTGAGTAGCTGGTATTACAAGTGCCCTCCACTATCGCTGGCTAATTTTTGGTATTTTTAGTATACCAAAAACATGGAGTTTCACCATGTTGGCCAGGCTGGTCTTGAATTCCTGACTTCAGGTGATCTGCCCATCTCAGCCTCCCAAAGGGCTGGGATTACAAGCACTTTGGGAGGGATTACCGCTGGGATTACCATGTCCAGCCTTACCAACCCAGAATTTTAACACTTAACCCAGTACCTTGCATACATAATGTTTAATAATATTTTTAGCAACAAATTGCAGAGGCAAACAAAACAGCTTACTCTCCCCCCTGCCCAGGGTCTTACTCTGCTGCCCAGACAGGAGTGCAGTGGAACAACCACAAGAGATTTGACCTCCTGGGCGCAAGAGATCCTTCCACCTCAGCCTCGCGAGAAGCTGGAACTACAGGCAACCATGCCTAGCTAAATTTTTTTCTTGAGACAGTCTTGCTCCAGAGTGCAGTGGCGTGATCTCGGCTCACTGCAACCTCTGCCTCCCAGGTTCTAGCGATTCTCCTGCCTCAGCCTCCTGAGTAGCTGAGACTACAGGTATGTGCCACCACGCCTGGCTAACTTTTTGTATTTTTAGTAGAGACAGAGTTTGGCCAGGCTGGTTTCAAACTCCTGGCCTCAGGTGACCTGCCTGCCTCAGCCTCTCAAAGTGCTGGGATTACAGGGGTGAGCTACCTTGACTGACCTAATTTTTTTTTTTTTTTTTTTTTTGGTAGCAATGAGGTCTTACTATGTTGCCCAGGCTTGTCTCCAACTCCTGGCCTCAAGCAATCCTCCTGCCCCAGCCTCCCAAAATGTTGGGATTAGAGATACAAACCACTGTACCCTGTCAAAACAGTTTTTTTTTCCTTCTGCCACCACCCAATAGTTTCTAACTATGTAAAATGTATGACAGTTAGATGGTAAGTTTATGAGTATTTGCTTATTATTCTGATTCATAACTTACATATACATTGCATATATTCTTTCATGTGTAGCAAATATTATATTGTGAAATAATTATTTTTAGAAGAAACACAGGTGGGCATGGTGGCTCACGCCTGTAATCCCAGCACTTTGGGAGGCCAAGGTGGGTGGATCACCTGAGGTCAGGAGTTCAAGACCAGTCTGGCCAACATGGAGAAACTCTGCCTTTACTAAAACAAAAATTAGCCAGGTGTGGTGGTGCGTGCGTGTATAATCCCAGCTACTCAGGAGGCTGAGGCAGGAGAATCACTGGAACCCGGGAGGTGGAGGCTACAGTGAACCGAGATTGTGCCACCGCATTCCAGCCTGGGTGACAGTTCAAGACCTGGTTTCAAATTAAAAAAAAATAAGAAGAAGAAACACACACAAAAGTGAATAAATACAAGCCATTAAGCTTTTGTTTTTTCTTTGAGACAGGGTCTGGCTCTGTCACCTGGGCTGAAGTGCAGTGGCATAATCTCGGCTCAATGCAACCTCCACCTCCTGGGTTCAAGCCATCCTCCCACCTCAGCCTCCTGGGTAGCTGGGACTACAGGTACCCACGACCACATTTAGCCAATTTTGTATTTTTTGCAGAGACAGCGTTTCACAATGTTGCCCAGACTGATCTCAAACTCCTGATTTCAAGTGATCTGCCTGCTTTGGCCTCCCAAAGTGCTGGGATTATAGGTGTGGGCCACTGTACTTGGTCCATTAAGCTTTTCTTATTGTAAAATTTCAGCCTGGCAGGGCCAGGTGCGGTGGCTCACGCCTGTAATCCCAGCACTTTGGGAAGCTGAGGCGGGTGGATCACCTAAGGTCAGGAGTTTGAGACCAGCCTGGCCAACATGGTGAAACCCTGTCTCTACTAAAAAATACAAAAATTAGCCAGGCGTGGTGGCGTGCGCCTGTAGTTCCACCTACTCAGGAGGCCGAGGCAGGACAATTGCTTGAACCCGGGAGGTGGAGGTTGCAGAGAACCAGAGATCACGCCACTTCACTCCACCCTGACAACAGAGCAAGACTCCATCTCAAAATAAAATAAAATAAAATAAAAAACAAAATATCAGCTTGGCAAAGTGCTTCAGGCACAGGGTTCGGCAACCTGGCCGAGAGGACTGGAGCTGGTGGCCTTGTACCCTAGTTACCTGTTGCTCTGCCTACACTCATACACCAGCCTCTCACTGCCTCCCAGCAGGGCATGTTCAAGAACTGTATAAATTATAGATCTGTTAGTTGTTATCACTAAATATTATCTACCACGGGTTCAAGAAACAGTTAATTTCCCATTCAATCCATTTTGACCTGGTACACAAACTGTGATCTTAGCCAAACAATCTTGTGCTGTTTTTCTCTGAGTAGTAAAACTAAAGAGTCAGAATGCAGGATTGCCAAGCATCTTTTAGTATAAACAGTTTTCAACTGAGTCAGGATAGCAGTCAATCCTGGGGGCACGCAGGAGTGGGCAGTGGCTGGAAGCAGAAGGGCAGCACCTTCTGGGAATGTTCCTCACGCCCTGAACAGGAAGCTTTAGGGTCTGGAAATGTTCTATTTTATTGTGGTAATACATACAAAAAATTGGCCGTTTCAACCTTTTTCGGTGCACAGGTCAGTGGCATTAAGTCCATCCACACTGTTGTGCAATCATCACCCCGTCCCACTTCAGAACCTTTTTATCTTCCCAAAAGAAAACAATGTATCCATTAAACACTAACTCCCAGTTCCTCCTGCCTCTGCCTCCCAATCTGGCAGCCACCATTCTACTTCAGAATTCTATGAATTAGATGGGGAGTGTTCTCTTTCTTGATCTGGAGGCTTTGTTAGTAACAATCCATAGATCTGGACATTTACCACTTTTTAATTTTTTTTTTAAATCTCTAAATCGACTTGACATTTACCACTTTTCTGTATGTATATCATACTTCAATAAAAAGACCTAAAAAGTGCAAATAGCATTGGATGAGGAATTAGAAAACGTGAGTTCTAAAGTCTGAATCTGCAACTGAATGGCCTTTATGGAAGTTTGTTAATCTTTATTATTTATTTATTTATTTATTTTGGTAAAAAACAACAACAACAACAACAACAACAGTATCTTATCTCCAGATAAGTATATATAATTTTGTGCTATATTTGAGAAGGGAGAGGGGGCATCAGTGAACGTATAATAGTGATTTCTTAAAATGAAGACTAGCGTAGACTTTCTTGCTATGGTGGTGGGGTTGCCACATTAGACAAGAGCCCTTATTAGCTGCTTTCTATAGTTATAAGAACTCATCAACTTACCTTGACTGTCATGCTATCACATTAACTGTGTGGATCTTCCCTAAGGACACTCCACGTACTGCTAGAGAATCTAACCTCAAACTATCTAGTGTCCTCTTTTAATCAAAAGCTCAGTCATAAGAAATACTTTCATTATTAGAATCTTTTTGAACTAATTTGGAATGCCTGACGACAGTTCTTTTATACTTCTCAGTATCTAAATTCTACCCTTGGGTTAGGCTGGACTTCCCAAGGTCCTGTTCACCCTCAGAGTGCATTTCTTGGACCTTCATCAAATTGTATTTAAGGAATTGTCTTTGAGTAATATCCTCAGTTTATATTAAGAAAATGACAACCCTCAGTCCCAAGAGGCTTACTGTGTTTATGTCAGAAATATTGTTAAAGGCATTGTGCATCACATCTTACTGTTCTCTTTGTGAGGACCCAGAGGAGGAATTTTTCTTTTTCTTTTTTGTTTTTGAGATGGAGTCTCACTCTGTTGCCCAGGCTGGAGTGCAGTGGCATGATCTTGGCTCATTGCAACCTCCGCCTCCTGGGTTCAAGTGATTCTGCTTCAGCCTCCTGAGTAGCTGGGATTATAGGCGTGTGCCACTATGCCTGGCTAATTTTTGTATTTTTAGTAGAGACAGGTTTCACCATATTGGACAGGCTGATCTCGAACTCCTGACCTTGTGATCCTCCCGCCTTGGCTTCCCAAAGTGCTGGGATTACAGGTGTGAGCCACCAGGCCAGGCAGAGGAATTTTTCTCACATATGCATAGTGGGAGCAATTGTCGGCTTTCTATTCTTAGCATATCCTTTGTTTAAGAAAAATCTTTAGTGAAAGAAAGCTTGTCATATAAAGGAACACAATAAATAAATAAAGTGGTCTATGAGCTTCAGAAAACGAATTAATTGTTACACATTTAGATACTCTCAGAAGTTTCCAAATTCCTAGAACATTAAAGCTTTAGAAAGATAAATCCTTTCAAATACCCTTGAAAGAAAGTTAAAAACTGTTTTTTTTGGGGGGGGGGCATGAGGTGTGCTCTACCTAGGATACCTCCAAAAGTTTCTATAGCAACATTAGTTTCTAATTATTAGAAATAAGGGCTAAGGAAACTTTGGATTACTGAAATCTAACTATTGAAATTGAAATGTGGCAATGTTTCTGACTTACAGTAAGAAGTAAAATGAATTCTATTTATTCTCAAGTGAGAGTGATCAGAATTTTTCTTTTCTTTTTGAGATAGAGTCTCACTCTGTTGCCCAGGCTGGAGTACAGTGGTGCGATCTCGGCTTGCTGCAACCTCTGCCTCCCTGGGTTCAAGCAATTCTCTTGCCTTAGCCTCCCGAGTAGCTGGGATTACAGGTGCCCATCACCACCATGGCTAATTTTTGTATTTTTAGTAGACACAGGGTTTTACCATATTGGCCAGGCTGGTCTCGAACTCCCAACCTCAGGTGATCTACCTGACTCGGCCTCCCAAACTGCTGAAATTACAAGAGTGAGCCACTGCACCCGGCCCAGAAAAATTTTAAATGGCACATTAAAGAGCTTATAAAACAAAATATGAGTATTTTGGAAAATCATTTACTGAAATGGTATTATGATATGAAGTATTTAGAAGCTTAAACTAATTTGGTTTTTCTTTATGATATTATCTCTTAATAATATAATATTATGTTACAATAATATATTACCTTTTAATAAAGGCCCTAATGGAAATCTCAAATAATTTGGTAACTACAGAAAGCTAAGCTAAAGGAATTATTATAAAAAGAAGAAAAATAGTCTCTTAAGAAATTATAGGCCAGGCACGGTGGCTCATGCTTGTAATCCCAGCACTTTGGGAGGTCGAGGCAGGTGGATCACCTGAGGTCAGGAGTTTGAGACCAATCTGGGCAACATGGTGAAACCCTGTGTCTACTAAAAATATATGTGTGGTTGCCGGCACATGTAATATCAGCTACTTAGAAGGCTGAGGCAGAAGAATCACTTGAACCCGGGAGGTAGAGGTTGCAGTGAGCCAAGACCATGCTATTGCACTCCAGCCTGGGCATCAAGAGCAAAACTCCATCTTAAAAAAAAAGTTATAGCCCACAAATATTGTAAGATTCTACTTGTATGAGGTACCTCTAACAGGCAAATTAGAGACAGAAAGTAGAATGGTGGTTGCCAGGGGCTGAGGAAAGGGGAATGGGCAGTTCGTGTTTAATGGGTACAGTTTCAGTTTGGGAAGATGAAAAAGTTCTGGAGATGAGTAGTGGTGATGAGTGCACAACAATGTCAATGTACTTAATGCCACAGAAATACACATTTGCAAATGGCTAACATGGTAAACTATGTTATATGTCTATATTATTTTACTAAAATTTGAAAACAGTTATGGCTCATTTACAGATATTTCATATAATTCTGATTAAGCATATATGAAATACGTTCAAAAAGTAATTCAAGAGGTGCTACTACTTTTATTTTAACAATTATTTCCATTTGGTCACACAAATCTATTCTTTTTTTTTTTCTTTTCTTGAGACAGAGTCTCACTCTGTCGCCTAGGCTGGAGTGCAGTGGCGTGATCTCACTTCACTGGGTTCAAGCAATTCTCCTGTTTCAACCTCCCGAGTAGCTGGGACTACAAGTGCATGCCACCACGCCCTGGCCAATTTTTGTATTTTTAGTAGAGACGGGGTTTCACCATATTGGTCAGTCTGGTCTCAAACTCCTGACCTTAAGTGATCCAACTGCTTCTGCCTCCCAAAGTGCTGGGATTACAGGCCTAAGCCACAGTGTCCAGCAAAATCTCTTCTTAATTACGTAACAGAGTCTAGAATCAGTAATGCTTCTTCTTTTTTTTTTTTTTTTTTGAGACAGTGTTTCACTGTTCTTGCCCAGACTGGAGTGCAATAGTAAGATCTTGGCTCACTGTAACCTCTCGAGGCTCGAGACCGGCCTGAAAAACATGGAGAAACTCCCTCCCTACTAAAAATACAAAATTAATCAGGCGTGGTGGCACATGCCTGTAATCCCAGCTGCTCAGGAGGCTGAGGCAGGAGAATCGCTTGAACCCAGGAGGTAGAGGTTGCAGGGAGCTGAGATTGTGCCATTGCACTCTAGCCCAGGCAAGAAGAGCAAAACTCTGTCTCACACCCAGGCAAGAAGAGCAAAACTCTGTCTCAAAGAAAAAAAAAAATTCTACTCATCACAAAGCTTTTAGATAGACCTCTTATTGCCACATCATCACCAGAAATACCAAATAAAAAATATAAAAAAGGCTGGGTGTGGTGGTTGAACACCCATAATTCCAGCACTTTGGGAGGCTGAGGCAGGTGGATCATGGGGTCAGGAGTTTGAGACTAACCTGGCCAACACAGTGAAGCCCATCTCTACTCAAAATGCAAAAAAAAATTAGCTGGGCATGGTGGCGGGCATCTGTAATCCCAGCTGCTTGGGAGGCTGAGGCAGGAGAATTGCTTGAACCCGGAAGGTGGATGCAGTGAGCTGAGATCACGCCATTGCACTCCAGCCTGGGTGACAGTGCGAAACTCTGTCTGAAAAGAAAAAAATTAGCATATTGCTCTCACATTTTTTTTTTTTTTAATTGAGAGATATAGTCTCGCTCTGTTGCCCAGGCTGGAATGCAGTGGCACAATCTTGGCTCACCGCAACCTCCACCCCCTGGGTTCAAGTGATTCTCCTGCCTCAGCCGTCTGAGTAGCTGGGATTATAGGTACATGCCACCAGGCCCGGCTGATTTTTGTATTTTTAGTACAGACGGGGTTTTACCATGTTGGTCAGGTTGGTCTTGAATTCCTGACCTCGTGATCTGCCCACGTCTGCCTCCCAAACTGCTGGGATTACATGTGTGAGCCACCACGCCCAGCTTACTCACTCTTCTTTCAAGAAACTTAGATCCCAAAAGATATGAAGAAGTTGCTCTGACCCACAATTTTTTTTTCAGACTTTTAAGAACAGGACTAAAGAATTCCATTCTGATCTCCCTGTAATATTTCAGATGTTAATAGAAGAAAGAGAAAACTGTATATAAAACAATTTGGGGAATTAAAGTCAAAAGCTAGCAAACTGAAATAGAAAGGGTAAATATTAAAAATGTCAATTTTCCTCACTTTCTGTTGACTTACAAAGAATACACATGGGCAGGAAGTCTGCCTTATGACTTCTGCCCTCTCAAATTAGATATTGTGCTTCCTCTTCCTCTCACTCTGCCCTGCTTTAGCCATCAACAAAGTTCTTTTAACAAAAACTCATGACCTCTGGAGGATGAGGGAAGATAAGGATGTGAAATTGCAGTGCTAACAGCTCTCTTGAGAGCGCACCAGGCTGACACAGGTAGACAGGGCACAGGGAAGCTGTATGCGGGTCCTGCTCCTCCATGTGGGTCACGCGCTCTGCGCAATGAGGTTCCAAGTCTGAGAACAGGACACAGCCGGAGCTGAAGCAAAAATGCACTCTCAAGTCAAAGAGAGTCAATGGACAAAAGCCCTTCTGCCTTTGGCACAGACAGAGGCTGAGGACTGATTATGCAGCAGTCTAAAGCACAATCTACAAAAGATGCTTTTGGTTGGGCTCGGTGGCTCATGCCTGTAATCCCAGCAGTTTGGGAGGCTGAGGTGGGCGGATCACAAGGTCAGGAGTTCCAGACCAGCCTGGCTAACATGGCGAAACCCCATCTCTCTAAAAATGCAAAAATTAGCTGGGTGTGGTGGCATGTGCCTGTAATCTCAGCTACTCAGGAGAGGGGAATCCACTCGCCTCGGCCTCCCAAAGTATTGGGATTACAGGTGTGAGCCACTGCACCTGGCCAAAGTTGACTTTTTCTATCGAAATGTCTTTTTTGTTTTTTTATTTCTTCTCCCATATTCACACTTCGTGCTTGGAAGCTGCAGGGCTCCTCTCTCTTACCCACCCCATTTATGCCAGATGACTATTCTTTACACAGATAGACAAACCAAAGACATACATACATATAGTCATTAGAGAAAATCTGAAAATATAAAGCAAATGAGCACTTTGGGAGGCCAAGGCAGGCAGATCACTTTAGACCAGGAGTCCGAGACCAGCCTGACCAACATAGCAAAACCCTGTCTCCACTAAAACTAGAAAAATGGCCAGGCACGGTGGCTCACGCCTGTAATCCCAGCACTGGGAGGCCGAGGTGGGCAGATCATGAGGTCAGGAGTTCGAGACCAGCCTGGCCAACATGGTGAAACACCGTCTCTACTAAAAATACAAAAATCAGTTGTGCCTGGTGGTGTGCACCTGTAATCCCAGCTACTCGGGAGGCTGAGGCAGGAGAATCGCTTGAACCTGGCAGGCAGAGGTTACAGTGAGCCGAGAAGCTCTGGACATCTAGGCTGATATCATCAGGTAGGTCTTGTTGTTGCTCCAAGCTGGCTGGGCCCTTACAGTGAGGCTATGGTGCTCTCCTATGAAACAAACAATTCCACAGAATATGGACATTACCCAAGACCACTTTGTGACCATGAAGGATCAAGACAGAAATGAGAACTCTGTAATGAAGTCTGAACATGGACAAAGCACAAACACTGTCCAAGACACAAAAATGACCAAACGTCCACCATCCTAGCTAATATAACTGCTGTTTCTTTCCAGTCACAGTTTTAGCCTTGGTGTAGTCTTCCTTCCTTTTAGGTAAGATTTATTAAGTCACGCAATTACAGAATCATGCTTGTGTTTCAACAGCCATTCAAGGCAAAGCCCGTTATTAAATCCTTCCCAAATCTAACACGAATCCCAAATCAACTAAGTCCTTTCTAATACCCTCTTACTGAGATAACGCCCCTAGTTCCCCATGGGATGCATTCTCCTGAACTGCAAAGAGTAATAAGCCCAACTTGTTCAACTACACGTGTGTTCTTGGTGGGCTTCAGTTGAAGAGCACTGACAAAGCAGAAAAATAACGTATAATGCCATCTCCCAGAGGCAGCGCTGTGGGTATTCTGGCATATTTCCTTCCTGATGTTTTTCATTGAATGTATTTATATATATAGATGAAATCGCCACACGGTTCAGTCACCTTTATTTACTTCTCCTCCTCAGCAATGAATGAATAATACATTTGTTGCTGTTTCATAAACATTTCTATTATCATCTAGAAGACAAGCTCCTGAGAGGTAAGACAATGTCTTATGTTTCTTAGTCTCTGCACAGTCAAGGATGTATTTAGTTTATAACAAATACCTATTGACAAAGTGGGATTTTTTTTTTTTGAGATGATCATGCAATGGCATGATCTTGGCTCACTGCAACCTCCGCCTCCCGGGTTCAAGCGATTCTCGTGCCTCAGCCTCCCGAGTAGCTGGGATTACAGGCGTGCACCACGACACCAAGCTAATTTTTGTATTTTTAGTAGAGATGGGGCTTCACCATGTTGGCCAGGTTGGTCTTGAACTCCTGACCTCAAGTGATTCACCTGCCTCGGCCTCCCAAAGTGCTGAGATTATAGGCATGAGCCACTGTGCCTGGTCAAAGTGGGGTACTTGGAATATTCATACCTTGGTCTGAGGCCTAATGATTTTGGCAAATAGCACTGAAATTCTAGATGAATGAAGTGTAAAGCTGTTCTGGTGTGAGTACCATACAGTGAATGAAACACAACAGGAAGAATGAAGACCCATTCTACTGGGTCCAAATCTATAATGCTCCGAATACCACATGCCTCATGTCTGGCATGTCTAGAAATGTATACCAATCCAACTTTTCTCTTTAGTTCATGAAATCCCAAGGACGAGTGTGAAATACATCATTTTATCACCATGATTACAGGAAATTCACAGAAACAAGCTTGGATTATATGTGTGTGCTTATTTGTATATACATACACACCCACATACATTGACAAAAGCAAACGAAATCTCACTATCATAGTTCCTAATGACAGAGCCATGGTGGCTCATGCCTGTAATCTGAGCACTTTGGGAGGCCAAGGTGGGCAGATCACTTGAAGTCAGGAGTTTGAGACCAGCCTGGCTAACACAGTGAAATCCCGTCTCTACTAAAAACATACAAAAAATTAGCCAGGTATAGTGGCGTGCACCTGCAGCCCCAGCTACTTGGGGAGGCTGAGGCAGATTTGCTTGAACACGTGAGGCAGAGGTTGCATGAGCTGAGATCACACCACTGCATTCCAGCATGGGTGACAAACAGGGCCTCTTTTTTTGACATCCTGTTTAAAAAAAAAAAAAAACCAGAGCCAACGAAAGGGAGGGAAAATGCCATGATGCATTCATCATCAAACTTGTTTGATGCAAAGAAAGAAGTATATGCAACCAAAGCAGGGTTTCTTAACTTTGGGATTACTGATATGTTGAGTTGGATATTTTTTTTCCCCTTGAGACAGTGTCTCAGCTCTGTTGCTGAGGCTGGAGTGCAGTGGTGTGATCATGGTTCATTGCAGCCTCGACTTCTTAGGATCAAGCCATCCTCTCACCTCAGCCTACCAAGTAGCTGGGACTACAGGTGCATACCACTACGCCCAGCTAATTAAAAACATTTTCCTGGCCGAGTAGAGTGGCTCACACCTGTAATCCGAGCACTTTGGGAGACTGAAGCAGGTGGATCACAAGATCAGGAGTTCGAGACCACCCTGGCCAACGTGGTGAAACCCTATCTATACTAAAAATACAAAAATTAGCTGGGCGTGGTCATGTATGCTTGTAATCACCACTACTCAGGAGGCTGAGGCAGGATAATCACTTGAACCTGGGAGGTGGAGGTTGCAGTGGGCTGAGATGGTGCTACTGCACTCCAGCCTGGGCAATAGAGTGAGACTCCATCTCAAAAAAAAAAATTTCCTTGTAGAAGACAGGGTCTCACTCTGTTGCCCAGGCTGATCTCGAACTCCTGGGCTCAAGTGATCCTCCTGCCTCAGCTTCCCAAAGTGCTGGGATTACAGGCATAAGCCATCATGCCTGGCCTTGGATAATTCTTTGTTGTTGGCTGTCCTGTACACTGTGGGATATTTAGCAGCATTATCATTCCTCTACCGTAGTGGTAAACACATGTCCCTAGACATTGCCAAATGTTCCCTGGGAACGTGAGGTGAGGAGGTGGGAAAATTGCCTTAGGTTGAGAACCAATGAACTAAAGCAACATGTTTTCATGGCTTTTACCACCAGCTATGTCCTGGTGACAGGCAAAACTATAACCCAGCCAGAGGACTCTCCTGAACTCCCAACCACAGACCCAACATCCTGCTCGACCTCTCCACTTGGATAATGCCGAGACACCTGAAGCTCATCTCCCAGACCTCTTATCCTAGTAGGTGCCACCAGCTGCACAAGCTGCAAATTGATCTACCTTTTCCTTTACCTCCCAACTCTACAGTTAATTAAATGTCCTACTAATTAAAACCTTTAAACAGTTCTCATATCTATATCTTCCTTGTTATTCCTGTGATAATGCCTTATTCTTTTTTCTTTTTCACTGATGTTTCTGAGTCATACTGCATTAGTTCTAACATGCTTAATTTTATAGCTTTTAGTTTTACTGGCTTTTAAGCTATTTTCCATACTGCCATTAATGGAATCTTTTTACCCCATAAGGATGATCTTCCTTCTGTTCTCATCTGCCCTGTTCTCCCTCCTCTGGGTGATTGTTAGGAACACTGCTAAAGGCAGTTTTAAGTAATGATGGCCCAATGAAGGAGGATCATAGAATTTTCCTTTGTCAGCGTCAAAAGAATATACTAAAAAAGTTTTAAAATTTACCAGTAGCAACCAAACAAAGAAAGTGGTAAACCTTTCTGCTGCAAATGTTGAAAAGTGGGTGCAAAGAGAAAATTCAAAAATGGATGATAATTAGGCCTCCATTCCTGGGAAGGAGTAAGGAAGAAAGAAGGTAAGTTGACAAAATCTTGTGATGTCCATTAATATTCCAAGCTGGAGACAAGTAGCCTGAGGAGAAGACAGCTCTAGAAAAAGTTAGACACACATAATCAAGGGATTTCAGCAGAATCAGGAAGAACTGCCAAGGTATGCAACTTTCCAGGGAGGTGGACAGCTCCCACAGGGGAGGTATCTCTAACTGGAAGGACAGAGTGGATCCAGGTAGAAGCCATTTCCTCTCCAGAGGGGTTAATACCACCGGTTAGCTCCCTCTCCCATCCCAAGGCTATAGAAATGTAGATACAAAGCACTTATACAGACCTCAAAATGTAATGTGTGGGCAGAAAAACTAGTTCCAGGTAGTGAGAAGTAGGACGACAGAACTCATTCACTTTTTTTTTTTTTGAGAGAGGGTCTTAGTCTGTCACCCAGGCTTGAGTGCAGTGGTACAATCCTGGCCGACTGCAATCTCCACTTCTTGGGCTCAAGTGATTCTCTAGCTTCAGCCAGGACTGAGCCATTGACGTCAGCTAATTTTTTATTTTTTGTAGAGATGGGGTTTCTCCATGTTTCCCAGGCTGATCCTGAGCTCAAGCAATCCACTGGCTTTGGCCTCCCAAAGTGCTGGGATTGCAGGTGAGCCAACGTGTTTGGCTCACTTACTTATTTATTTTTAGAGATAGGGTCTTGCTCTGTTGCCCAGGCTGGAGTGCAGTGGCGTGATTACAGCTCACTGCAGCCTTGACCCCCTTGGTTCAAGCAGTCCCCCAACCTCAGCCTTCTGAGTACATGGCACTACAGGTGTGTGCCACCATATCTGGCTATTTTTTTCTATTTTCTATAGGAACAGAGTCTTACTATATTGCCCAGGCTAGTCCTGACCTCTTAAGCTCAAATTTGTCCACCTCGCCCTCCCAAAGTGCTGGAGTTTCTCCAAAAGTTTCTGTTCTATTTGAAAGAGGATCTGAGGTAAATTATTTTAAAGTAATAATTGAAGATCAGTTCACCTTCCCTTTGGGAGATACAGGCTGGGCAAACATTTACAACTAAAGAAAGAGTGATTAGTCAACTAAAATTACTATCTGTTATAACTGTCACAAGAGAAACATATACAAAAATATACCATTTCCTTTACTCACTTTTGTGATAGTTTTTAAGATGGCAAGGCGATCTGCGGGGGGTGGTAAACCCACAAACAGTGTTTTGTCCAGGCGGCCTGGGCGCAGGATTGCAGGGTCAATTATATCTAGAGAAGAAGGGAGGAAAAAGTCTTAATAAAACCTTTTATTTTTAATTTTTTTGAGACAGGGTCTCGTTCTGTCTCCCAGATTCTGTCTCCCGTCTCGGCTCACTGCAGCCTCAACTACTCAGGCTCAGGTGATTCTCTCACTTCAGCCTCCTGAGTAGCTAAGACTATAGGGGCATGCCACCATGCCTAATTTTTTTTTTTTTTTTTTAATGAAGTCTCGTTCTGTCACGAGGCTGGAGTGCAGTGGCGCAATCTTCGCTCACTGCAACCTCCATCTCCTGGGTTCAAGTGATTCTCGTGCCTCTGCCTCCCAAGAAGCTGGGATTACAGGCATGCAACACCATGCTCAGCTACTTTTTGTCTTTTTAGTAGAGACTGGGTTTCACCATGTTGCCCAGGATGGTCTCGATCTCTTGACCTCGTGAGCCGCCCCCGTCGGCCTCCCAAAGTGCTGGGATTATAGGTGTGAGCCACCATGCATGGCCCAAAATGGTGTAGTTTTTAACCCTTTATCAGATATATGCTTTGCAAATATTTGCTCCTAGTCTGTGGTTTATTTTTATGTTCTCTTATTTGCACTTTTTAAAGAGACTGAGTCTCACTATGCTGCCCAGGCTAGCCTTGAACTCCTGAGTTCAAGGGAGCCTCTTGACTCAGTCTCCTGAGTAGCTGGGTTTACAGGTGTGTACCACTCCACCTGACTTACTGGGACCTTTCAAAGAGCAGTTTATCTATTTGCTCTTTTATGGTTTGTGCTTTTAATGTCATATAGGAAATCTTTGCTTAATCCAAGGTAGAAAAAAATTTCTCCAATGTTTTCTTCCAAGAATTTTATAGTGTTGTTTTCATTGGTTTTGATTCATTTTGAGATTTTGCATGTGGTAGAGGTATGGAATAAGGTTCAATTTTTCTTTTTGCATACAGATATTCAATTGCTCCAGTACCCATTATTGAAAAGACTTTACATTATCCACTGCATTGCCTTTGTGCTTTATAAAAACATCAACTATCTAGATATGCACAGGAATACTTCTGGATTTTTTTTCTGTTCCTTTGATCTACCTGTCTCAGCTCTGTGCCAATTATCATACTGTTGAAACATCTTTTAATTTAAACATACAGGTGTGAGCCTCGAGGCCAGGCATGGAGGCTCACACCTGTAATCCCAGCACTTTGGGAGGCTGAGACGAGAAGATCACTTGAGGTCAGGAGTTCCAGAACAGCCTGGGCAACATGGTGAAAGCTGGTCTCTACTAAAAATACAAAAATTAGCCAAGTGTGGTGGTGTGCACCTGTAATCTCAGCCACTCAGGAGGCTGAGGCAGCAGAATTCTTGAATCTGGGAAGCAGAGGTTGTAGTGAGCCAAGATCATGCCACTGCACTCCAGCCTGGGCAACAGACGGAGACTGTCTTAAAAAAAAAAAAGTGGCCCAGGCGCAATGGCTCATGCCTGTAATCCCAGCAGTTTGGGAGGCCGAGGTGGGCAGATCATCTGAGGTCAGGAGTTTGAGACCAGCCTGACCAACATGGAGAAATCCCATCCCTACTAAAAATACAAAATTAGTCAGGCATGGTGGCATGTGCCTGGAATTCCAGCCTCAAGAGGCGGAGGCAGGAGAATCGCTTGAACCCGGAGGGCAGAGGTTGTGGTGAGCTGAGACGATGCCATTGCACAGCAGCCTGGGCAACAAGAGTAAAACTCCACCTCAAGGCCGAGGCGGGTGGATCACGAGGTCAAGAGATCGAGACCATCCTGGTCAACATGGTGAAACCCCGTCTCTACTAAAAATACAAAAATTAGCTGGGCATGGTGGCACGTGCCTGTAGTCCCAGCTACTCGGGAGGCTGAGGCAGGAGAACTGCTTGAACCCAGGAGGCGGAGGTTGCGGTGAGCCGAGATCGTGCCAT
>PVKV010030689.1:0-21970 GCA_004027835.1 Alouatta palliata
AAAAAAAAAAAAAAAAAAAAAAAATACAAAAACTTAGTCGAGCGTGGTGGCCCATGCCTGTAATCCCAGCTACTCATGAGGTTGAGGCAGGAGAGTTGCTTGAACCCGGGAGACAGAGGTTGCGGTGACCAGAGATCATGCCACTGCACTCCAGGCAGGGCGACAGAGTGAGATTCCATCTAAAAAAAAAATAAGAATAAAATAACAAATAATAAAAACCAAGAAAGACATTCCTAAAATGTTAGTACAGGGATAGGCTGAATGTAAAAAGGAGGAAAAAATATTCTAATCAAAATTCAAAAAGGACTGTTAAGGATAAAGAGGTCACAATATGATGATTCAGACTCATATAGAAGAATTCTGAACTTGTATGTACCTATTAGGATAACTTTAAATTTTATAAAGGAAACAAATTACAGAAGAAATGGCTACAAGAAGAAACTGATCAATCGGCCGACACACCGGGAGTTTTAACACACCTCCTTCAGTCATTGATAGAACAAGCAAATATCAATCAGTAAGGATTTGGAAAATCTAAGCAATAAAATAACAAGCTTGATCTGTAGGATATTGTAGAATTCTGCCACAGTAACCGTAGAATATGCTTTCTTCTCCAGGGCACAAGAAATATTATAAAACTGACTACATGTTCAGCCATAAATCAAATCTAAATAGACCTGGAAGAATTGGTATCATAGTAACAACGTTCCCTGATCACAACACACGTAGTTTAGAAGTCAATAACAATTAAAGAAACCTAAAACCTAAAGATCTTAATAAATCTAGAAATTTAAAAACATATTTCTAATTACCCATGGGTAAAAAAAGTGGAAATTCAGAAATACTTAGGACTCGATGAAAATACCAGAAATGACAATGAATTACAATACCAGATGGTGATGAGTATTTTGTAATAATAAATGCATATATTTATTTTCAAATCCTAAAAATTAATGAGTACCCAACTTAAAGTTAGCAGAACGAGCAAATAATTGCAAAGAAAACGAAAGGAAGATAATAAAGGCAACCAGAAATTAATAAAAGAGAAAATAAAAATACAATGGAGAGGAATTAGAGTGTCGATTTTTTGAAAGAACTAATATAGTTGAATTAAACCTCTAGCAAGACTGATCAATTTAAAAAAAAATAGAGAACACAAAAACTATTGGGATAGAGAAAAGGAACATTACTACACTGGAGAATAAGAGATTGAAAAGTTAATAAGGGAATATTATGGGCTGGGCACACTGGCTGACACCTGTAATCCTAGCACTTTGGAAGGCCGAGGCAGGTGGATCACCAGAGGTCAGGACTTCCAGACCAACCTGACCCATACGGTAAAATCCCGTTTCTACTAAAAATATAAAGTATTAGCTGGGTGTGGTGGTGTGCGCCTGTAATTCCAGCTACTCAGGGCACTGAGACAGGAGAATCGCTTGAATTCAGGAGGTGGAGGTTGCACTGAGCCAAGATCATGCTACTGCACTCCCGCCTGGGCAACAGAGGGAGACTCCATCTCAAAAAAAAAAAAAAAAAAAAAAAAAGTATGAACATGTTTTTTGCAAATAAATGTGATAATTAGATGAAATGGACGCATTCCCAGGAAATACAGATTCCCAAAACAGACTCAAAAGGGACATCCTGAATTGTACTATGACAACAACAAAGATTTAATCAGTATTTTAGAAATCTTCTCACAATACAAAGACAAGGCTCAGCTTGTTTTGTGAGCAAATTCTAGCAAAGCATTCCAGGCACAGATGATTTCCATCTTATTCAGTCTTCCAGGAAAGACAGCCAAAAGAGTGCTCCCCTTCGGATTCTCTGATGATTAGAAAATCCTTGTGCCCAACAGATGGCGGGGGGTGCGGGGGATAAGAGAAGGGAAATTAATGGCACTCTCTAATAAACATACACAAAATCCCTAGAAAAAAAAGAAAAGGCTGGGTGCAGTAGCCCATACCTGTAATCCCAGCACTGTGGGAGGCTGAGGTGGGCGGATCATGAGGTCAAGAGATGGAGACCAGCCTGGCCAACATGGTGAAATGCCGTCTGTACTAAAAATACAAAAATTAGCGAGGCATGGTGGTGTGCACCTGTAGCCCTAGAGGCAGGAGAATCACTTGAACCTGGGAGGCGGAGGTGGCAGTGAGCCGAGATCAAGCCACTGCACTCCAGCCTGGGTGAAAGAGCCAGACTCTCTCAAAAAAAAAAAAAGTCAAACCATCTAGCAGTGATGCAGGACAGGCGAGCCCCGTAGCAGGGCTCAGCTGGCGAGGGTTCTCACCTTCACCGAGGATAGAATTCAAGGGAACGCCGGCAGTATGGGAGAAGGCGGCAGCTTTGTCAAGGCGGCGTTGTTACAGACCCATGACTGCTCCTGCAGGGCAGGGCAACCCCACAGGCCATGTGTTGACAGTAACAGCTCAGGGGCAGTTCTGCAATCATGCCCATGCCCACTTTTTTTTTTTTTTTTTTTTTTAAGACATAGTCTCACTCTGTTGCCCAGGCTGGAGTGTAATGGTGCTATCTCGGCTCACTGCAACCTCTGCCTCCCTGGTTCAAGCAATTCTCCTGCCTCACCCTCACCCTCCCAAGTAGCTGGGATTACAGGTGCCCACCACCACATCTGGCTAATTTTTGTATTTTTAGTGGAGACAGGGTTTTGCCATGTTGGTCAGACTGGCCTCAAACTCCTGACCTCAAGTGATCCTCCCGCCTCGGCCTTCCAATATGTTGGGATCACAGGTGTGAGCCACTATGCCCAAGCTCCACTTTCAATTATGCATATAAGTTAAGGGTCAGGTTATTTAGAAATTTCTAGAAAAGGGGCGGTAATTCCAGGTCATTGCCATGGAAAGGGGCGGTCACTTTTGGGTGTTGCCATGGCAATGCTAAACTGTCACGGCCCTGGTGGGCCTGTCTTATGGAGAGGGGCTTTCAGTGGCTCTTCCCTGTTTTAGCCAGTCTTCAATCTGGTCTGGAGTTGACTCCCACCTCCTACCCCAATGGTGTTATATATACAGTCAAGCAACGCTCAACGCTGGTGATAGGTTCTGAGAAATGCATTGCATATTATACACATATTGCACATATTGCTGTAATGTTAGTGCACAATATCTGTGTGTGTGCATGTTGTTGAGCGATTTTGTCATGCGTAAGTGAACTTACACAGATCCAGCAGTATACTCTAACGTGGCAGAGCCTGCCCCACACCCAGGATGTACAGTGTCGCCTGTGGCTCCAGGGCTGCAAACGTGCACAGCAGGTGACAGCACTGAACGCTGTGGACAGCCGCAATGCAATACTGTGTGTCTGTGCTATCTAAACACATCTAAACACAGAGAGGCTACGGTGAAAATGGACGATCCATGACCGCAAAGCGGCGCACCTGACGCGGCACTTCCCATGGATGGAGCGTTCGGGAGTGGATGTTTCTCCGGGTGAGCTGGCGAGAGGGTGAGTGGGTCTGAAGGCCTGGGACGTTACTATGCACCAGTGGAGGCTTTGTTTTTTTGAGACAGGGTCCCACTCTGTCGCCCAGGCTGCAGTACAGCGGCGTGATCTCAGCTCACTGCAACCTCCGCCTCCCAGGTTCAAGCGATTCTCATGCCTCAGTCTCCCAAGTAGCTGGGATTACAAGTGTGCGCCACCACACCCGGCTAATTTTTGTATTTTTAGTAGAGATGGGGTTTTGCCATGTTGGTCAGGCTGGTCTCAAACTCCTGACCTCAGGTGATCCTCCTGCCTTGACCTCTCAAAGTGCTGGAATTACAAGCGTGAGACACCGTGCCTGGCCCTTTTTCCTACCTTAAAAATTTTTTTTCTTACAAACTAGGACACAAACACGCATATTAGCCCAGTATCAGCCTAGGCATACATGGGGCCGGGATCACCGATATCACTGACTTCCCCTCCACATCCTGTCGCACTGGGGGCCTTCTGCAATCCCTGCTGATGCAGCTGCCTGAGGCTGTTTTACAGTTACCTTTGTTTTTAATCAGTAGTAGCAGTAGTATTCTCTAAGATAATGATAAAAAAGTATAGGATCGTATATATATGAACTAGTAACATAGCGGTTTATCATCATTAGCAAGTACTGTGCACTGGCATATTTGTATGCGCTAGACTTTCTATGATTGGTGGTGCAGAGGGCTGTTTGCCTCAGTATCACACTCACACACACACACACACACACACACACACACGAGTAATGCATTGTACTGTGATGTCACAATGATCACCATATCACCAGGCGTTAGGGAATTTTCAGGTCCATTACAATCTCTCATGAGACCACTGACCAAAAGGTGTGCATGTGGGGCACGACCATATATACATCTGCTCATAATGCTTTTTTAAAAAATAGTGTCTCACTCTGTTGCCCAGGCTGGAGCGCACTGGTACGATCAACGCTCACTGCAGCCTTGAGCTGCTGAGCTCAAGTGATCCTCCCACCTCAGCCTCCCGAGTAGCTGGGACTACAGGCATGTACCACCACACCTGGCTAATTTTTAAAAATTTTTTTGTAGAGATGGGGTCTTGCTATGTTGCTCCCAGGCTGGTTTCAAACTCGTGGCCCCAAGCAATCCTCCCGCCTCAGCCACCCAAAGTGCTGGGATTACAGGTGTGAGCCACCGTGCTTGGCCCATAATGTGCTTTATATATATAGTTTGGCTATAATGTGATAGCACTGTGTGTGTGTGTGTGTGTGTGTGTGTGTGTGCGCGCGCCTGTATCTGTAACTCCTTATGATGAAATCGAGTTTATCCCTGGATTGAAAAGATGCCTTAACATTGGGAAATACATTTACACATTCACCACAGTAACAGAATAAGGAAGGAACATCTTCGGTCATCTTGCTAGTATAGGAAAAGCACTTTTAAAATTTTATTTTTATTTTTTGAGACAAGCACAATGGTGCAATCACAGCTCGCTGCAGGCTCAACTTCCCAAGCTCAAGCAATCCTCCTGCCTCAGCCTCCCCTCCCAAGTAGCTGGGACCACAGGTGTGTACCACCATGCTTGGCTAATATTTTTTAAACTTTTATTGGAGACAAGGTCTCACTCTGTTGCCCAGGCTCATCTCAAACTCCTGAGCTAAAGTGATCCTCCTGCCTTGGCTTCCCAAAGTGCTGGAATTACAGGTGTAAGCCACCACACCTGGTCAGAAAAAACATTTTAAAAAAGTAACATCTATGTTCTATTATAAAGACACATGTACATGTATGTTCATTGAGGCACTGTTTACAGTGTGCACGTGTTCATTGCAGCAAAGATCTGGAACTAACCCAAATGCCCATCAATGATAGACTGTTCAAGGAAAATATGGCACATATACACCACAGAATACTATGCAGCTATAAAAAATGAGGAGTTTGTGTCCTTTGTAGGGACATGGATGAATCTGGAAACCATCATTCTGAGCAAACTGACACAAGAACAGAAAATCAAACACCGCATGTTCTCACTCATAGATGGGTGTCGAACAATGAGAACACATGGACACAGGGAGAGGAGCATCTCACACTGAGGTCTGTTGTGGTGGGGGCCAGGGGAGGGACAGCAGGGGATGAGGAGTTTGGGGAGGGATAACATGGGGAGAAATGCCAGATGTAGGTGACAGGGGAATGGAGGCAGCACACCACATTGCCATGTATATACCTATGCAACAATCCTGCATGATCTGCACAGGTACCCCAGAACCTAAAGTACAATAATAAGAAAAAAGGGTAACATCTATCCATAATAAAAATGCTTAGCAAAGTGAAAAAAAATTCCTTAAACTCACACTTCAGCCACAGGGTACAGTGATGACTCCTGGAAGCACACACAGGCTTGTCATGAAGCTTGACAGACTGATTCTAGAATTAAGAGCAGAGTCAAGAACAGCCGAAACATTCTTGAAGAAGGTGGGAGGGACTCTGCCTCCCAGGCCACAGGGCATATTGTAAATCCATAGTAACTACGGGGGTTAGTACCATTCTAGTCAAAGGGACAGGATAGATCGTGAGCTCAGAGAGCCACGAATGCCTATATAAACTTGATACATGGCAAAGGTCGTGCCATAAATCAGCGGGAGGAAATGGACATTCAATGAATGATGCTCTGGTGACTGGTTATCCCTATGCAGTGGGGGGCAGGAATGGCATTCAACAACCACTTCATACCAAAAACAGAAATCAAGGTACAAACATGACATACAGAAAGCACAAGATACAGAAAGCCCAGCGCGGCCCTAAAGAGACACACCACGAAGAGAGATAGTACTATCTGCAACTATAACAATAAGCATGTCTGTTTATCAAAAGCCAACACAAAGACGGTGCACACAGAGGCCACACGCTTGGAGAAGATGATTTCGGCACACGTAACTGACCAAGGGTGTCTAGAATGAAGGCTTCCTAAAATCCTAAAGAGAAATATGACAACCCGATGGAAAGATGGATAAAGGCACGAATAGGCTTTCACTGAAAAGAAAACACACATAGCCAACAAGGGTCCATCTCCAAGTATCCCAAGAAATGGAAGTGAAAACTTTTAATGCGGCACCATTTTATACAGACTGGACAGACAGCAACGATCACATCTGTTGATATCAGGTGTTAGGAAGGATGCTGGTTGGCAGAGACTCTTGCATACTGATGGAGGGATACACTGGTGTGGCTGTTCTGAAAATGAATTTCAAATGATCTAGCCATGCCGATGACATGATAGCCTTTGGCCCAGCAATTCTGCTCCTAGGTACAGGCCCGAGAGAAACTAGGAGCAATTCTGCTCTTAGGCACAAGGGCCCCAGGAGAGGAAGGGCCACCACGCCATTGTTCACAAGATCAAAACACCAGGAAAAACTCAATTTCCATTTAACAGATGAATGAATAAATATATGGATATATATTCATACAGTGATTTACAATGCAGAACTGGAGATTAAAGAACTACAGCCATGCCCATCAGTAGATGAATCTTAAAATAATTTTCAATAAACAAGCAAGTTGCAGGGGTCAGGCACAGTGGCTCATGTCTGTAATCCCGGTGCTTTGGGAGGCTGAGATGGAAAGATGGCTGGAGGACATGAGTTCAAGATCAGCCTGGGCAGCATAACAAGACCACATCTCAACAAAAATAAAAAGAATTAGCTGAGCACGGTGGTACGTGGATCTGTAATCTCAGCTATTTGGATGGCCGAGGCAGGATGATCACTGGAGCCCAGGAGTTTGAGGCTGCAGTAAGCCATGACTGTACCACTGCACTCCAGCCTGTACAACAAAGACCCCGTTTCTTAAAAAAGAAAAAAGAAAAAAGAAAAAAAAGCAAGTTGCAAAAGAGCAGAATACATGCACTGACACCATTTTTATGTCTAATTAAAATAATTAACAACTAAACACTATTTGTGGATGCACCTAAAAGTAGTTTAATTATAAGGAAAAGCAATGTCATGATAATAAAAATTAATTCAGACTAGTGGTTACCTCTGGGGTCGAGGCGATGGAATAAAGCAGTTGCACAAGGAACATAACAGGTTCCCAGGTATTTGTTCTGTTCCTAAATTCCTTGATTTTTATATCTATGTTTATATGTTATTGTATATCAAATAGTTTTCATTTTTTAAAAAGTATTGGAATTCATAAGGGCCCAATAAAGTGGTCAGATTAAAAATGTGGATTCTGAATTCTGGTGCCAGCCAAGATGGAGTAAACTGTAGCTGAGGAAAGAGAATAGGGTCTGGAGGCAGGGAACCTAAGACCAATTCATCCTGACTTCCTAGAACTAAATCAAAAAGAAAGCACCAATTTCTATGCCCAAGTAACAAAAGGACCAGAGGCTACTCCCTTGGCACTGCCCCTGCTTTTCTGTGAGGCAGATAAAAAATTGAAAGTATCTCTGATTGGTCCCCTCCTGCAACCAACCAGTCTGGTCCTGGGCCAAGTCTTCATTTGCAATAGGAGTTTAACTTTGTAACTTCATTTCAGCCTCTGGTCACTTTCTGCAACCAATCAGACATTTCCACAGGAGGTAATTCTGTAATTTCACGTCAGCCTCTGATTAGCCACTTTCTGCAACCAATCAGACTAACTGCAGACCACTACTTTATTTACACAGGTGTACACTGAGTAACCAATGGGAAACCTCTAGAGGGTATTTAAACCCCAGAAAATTCTGTAACCGGGCTCTTGAGCCCCTATGCTCGGGCCTGCTCCTGGCCTGTGGAGTGTATTTGTGTTTTCAATAAATCTCTGCTTTTGTTGCTTCGTTCTTTCCTTGCTTTGTTTGTGCAGTTTTGTTGTTGTTCTGAGACGGAGTCATGCTCTGTCACCCAGGCTGGAGTGCAGTGGTACAATCTCAGCTCACCGCAACCTCCACCTCCCAGGTTCAAGTGATTCTTCTGCCTCCCAAGTAGCTGGGATTACAGGTACCCACCATCACGCCCAGCTAATTTTTGTATTTTTAGTAGAGACGGGGTTTCACCTTAGCTGGCCAGGCCGGTCTCAAACTCCTGACTTCAGGTGATCTGCCCACCTCAGTCTCTAAAAGTGCTGGGGTTGCAGGCGTGAGCCGCTACCACTCCCAGCCTGTTAGTGCGTTTTGTCCAATTCTTTGTTCAAGATGCCAAGAACCTGGATACCCCCCACCGGTAACATAGCCTCTCTCCCCTACTGATTACAACACAAACTTTGGAACAGAATATAAAAATCAACTGCCTGAGGCCTGTGAAGAGTCAATAATAGCAAGCAGACTGCGGACTGAAGTCAAAGGTTTAATAACTGGAAGCGAGGGTGAGTTTTGCACCGTTCTTCCTTCTGCTGACCCCCAGCGTTGGCCCACGTATCGGCCAAATCCCAGTGCTGTGCAATAGGTACTGACAGTAAAAACCCAGGGGAAAAATATGTCTAGCCAGAAGACAGAGAACGGGAGCCCCTGGGAGACTGAGGGTATGGAAGAAATCAAAGAAAAGAATGAGCTAGAGAAAGGCATGGACCCGCCCAGCATATGAACCAATGGAAGTCCCAGGCTCAGGCCTGAGCTACTCCTGCAACATTCCCACGGAGTATGTCAGGCTTCAAGACCGGAACCACCATGTACTCCATCCAAACCCCAGACCGGTCCTCTGGGGCCCACACACCAGGTAGACCCAACCAACGTTGGAAGGACTTTGGAAACAGCTGATGTTGGAACCACCACCTATGGAGAGAAAGGCAGAATGTGTGCCCTGCACCTGGCCAGCGGAACCACTGCCTACTAAGGCAACAACAGCAAGGCAGCCTTCTCCAGAGTGCTAAGTGGGACCCAGAGCCTCCCAACATAGAATTTAAAATGTCCAGCTACTATCCAAAATTATTCAACCCACAAAAGATACAGGAAAAGTCGACCAGGGTGGGTGCAGTGGCTCACGCCTGTAATCCCAGCACTTTGCAAGGCCAAGGCAGGCAGACTGCCTGAGGTGAGGAGTCCAAGACCAGCCTGGCCAACATGGTGAAATCCAGTCTCTACTAAAAATACAAAAATTTGTTGGGTGTGGTGGTGTGCACCTGTAATCCCAGCTACTTGGGAGGCTGAGGCAGGAGAATCACTTGAACCCAGAAGGCAGAGGCTGCAGTGAGCTGAGATCTCACCACTGGCATTCCAGCCTGAGCAACAGAGTGAGATCCTGTGAAAGAAAAGAAAAGAAAAAAAAAAGAGGGAGAAAGAAAGAAAAATAAAGAAAAAAGAAAGAGAGGGGAAGGAAGGGGAAAGGAAAGAAAAAGAGAAAAGAGCTTAGCAATATTCAAGAAAAAAAGACAATCAACAGACACCAGTCCAAGAATAACCCAGAAGATAACTTTTTTTAAAATTCATGAGGTTAAGATAAGCAATCTGGAAGTGAATGGAAGAATAGCGGGCACCTGTAATCCCAGCTACTCAGGAGGCTGAGGCAGGAGAATCGCTTGAACTTGGGAGGCAGACGTTTCAGTGAGCTGAGATCATGGAATTGCACTCCAGCCTGGGCAACAAGAGTAAAACTCCATCTCAAAATAAATAAATAAATAATTTTAAAAAATAATGAAGTCTTGAGGGCAGGTAGAGGAACATGATAACCATGGGAAAAATCAGTGGCTCACGTAACTGTGGGTTTATCCTCAGAAAACACAAAATGCTTAAAAAAAGGAACTGTTGGCTGGGCGCAGTGGCTCACACCTGTAATCCCAGCACTTTGGGAGGCTGAGGCGGGTAGATCAGGAGGTCAAGAGATGGAGACCATCATGGCCAACATGATGAAACCTCATCTCTACTAAAAATATAAAAATTAGCCAGGCATGGTGGCACATGCCTGTAATCCCAGCTACTCGGGAGGCTGAGGCATGAGAATCACTTGAACCTGGGAGGTGGAGATTGCAGTGAGCCAAGATCATACCACCACACTCCAGGCTGGCAACAGAGGAAGACTCTGTCTTCTGTCTCAAAAAAAAAAAAAAAAAAGAAAAAAACTGTCAACCTACAATTCTATGTCCAGCAAAAATATCCTTCAGGAATGAAGGTAAATGAAGATCTTTTCAGAGAAAAAAAATTAAGAGAATTTGTTATCAGTGGACCTTCTTTTAATGAAATGCTAAAGGAAATTCTTCAGACTGAAAGGAAATGTTGCTATAGGGAAACTGGAACTTAGGGATAAAGGAAAAGCAGTAGAAACACAAATATCAGCTAAATATAGACTGCATCTTCTTAAGTTCTTTAGAATACATATAACCACTGAAAGCAAAAATTATAACATTTATCTGTGTGGTTTTCAATGTATGTGGACATACTATGTATGACAATCTTAACATAAAGGTAGAATTCTACATTTCTGATATGTACTTGAAGTGGTAAAATATTTACTTTATGTAGACTGAAAAGTTGCACTATATACACTATAATCTCTAATGCAATCACTAAAAAATACAAAAAAAAATATAGCCAAAAAAGCCAATAGATATATAAAGTGGAATACAAAAAAAAAAAAAAAAAAAAAAAAAAAAAAAAAAAAAAAAAAAAAACCAAAAAAAAAAAAAAAGAGAAAAAAAAAAAAAAAAAAAAAAAAAAAAAAAACCACTCAATTAATCCAACAGATGAATTTAAAACACATGACAAACCGAAAGCAAATGACAAAATGGAGGCTCTAAATTCAGCCAATTTAATAATCACATTAAATATCAATGTTTTTTTAAAAACCTTTTATAACTATTAAATGAATATGGTAAAGTTGCAGAACATAAAATCAACACACAAAAGTCGGTAGCATTCCTACACACTAACAGACTATCTGAAAAAGAAACCATGAAACCTGTTCCACATTTACAACAGCCACAAAACAGGAAAATACTTAGGAATAAATTTAACCAGGCAGGAGAAAGATCTGTATACTGAAAACTACAAAAGAAATTAAAGAAAACACAAATAAATGGAGAGATACTTCATGTTCATGGACTGGAAGAATATTGTTAAAATGTTCATACCACCTAAAGCTATCTACAGATACAGTACAATTTGTATCAAAATTACAATGTCTCATTTCACAGAAATAGAAAAAACATCCTAAAATTCATATGGACACACATACACACACACCCCTCAATCTTGAGCTAAAAGAACAAAGCTGGAGGCATCACACTACCTGACTTCAAACTATATTACAAAAGCTAAAGTAATTAAAACAGCATATCGGACCAGGCACAGTAGCTCATGCCTGTAATCCCAGCACTTTGGGAGACAGAGTGGGTGGATTCCCTGAGGTCAGGAGTTTGAGACCAGCCTGGCCAAAATGGTGAAACCCCGTCTCTACCAAAAATACAAAAATTAGCTTGGCATGGTGGTGCATGTCTGTAATCCCAGCTACCTGTGAAATTGAAGTAGGGGAATTGCTTGAACCCAGGAGGTGGAGGTTGCCGTGAGCTGAGATCACACCACTGCACTCCAGCCTCGGCGATAGAGCAAGATTCCATCTCTAGATAGATAGATAGATAGATAGATAGATAGATAGATAAAATCGCATGTTACCAGCCTAAAAACAGATGCATCAGGCAGTGAAACAGAGTACAGAGCCCAGAAATGAATCCATGCATTGATCAATCAATTTGCAGCAGAGTTACCAAGAACACACAATGGGAAAAGGACAGTCTCTGTAATCAAGAGTTTAGGAAAACTAGGTATTCACAGGCAGAAGAATGAAATCGGACCCTTATCTCATATCACATTTAAAAAAAAAAAAACCCAAACTGGATTAAAGACTTAATGTAGGACCCGAAACTGTAAATCTACTAGAAGAAAACACAGGGGAAACTATAGGAGACTGGCCTGGACAATGAGACTTTGGATCTGACTGCAAAAGCTCACCCAACAAAAGCAAAAATAGGCAAGAGGGATTATGTCAAACTGAAAAGCTTCTGCACAACACAGGAAATAATTAACAGGTGAGGAGACATCTTACAGGCTGAGAAAAAAATATTTGCAAGCCACACATCTAACAAGGGCTTAATATCCAAAATAGGGTAGAAACTCACACAACTCAACAGCAAGGAAACAACTTTGGCAAAGGCCTTGAAGAGACATTTCTCTAAAGACGACTTGTAAATGACCAACAAGTACCGAAAACGTGCTTGTCATCACTAACCATTAGGGAAATGTGTAAATCAAACCTACAATGAGATTCACCTCATGTCTGTTAGGTCGACTAACACCAAAAAGGTGAAAGAGGCCAGGTGTGGTGACTTATGCCTGCAGTCCCAGCACTTTGGGGGGCTGAGGTTGGCGGGTCACTTGAGGCCAGGAGATCAAGACCAGCCTGACCAACATGGTGAAACCCCATCTCTACTAAAAATACAAAAAATTAGCAGGTGTGGTGGCACATGTCTGTATCCCAGCAGTCCCAGCCACTCAGGAGGCTGAGGCAGGAGAATCATTTGAACCTAGGAGGTGGAGGTTGCCAGGAGCCAAGATTGCACCACTGCACTCCAGCTTGGGGGCAGAGTGAAACTCTATTTCAAAAAAAAAAAAAAAAAAAGAAGAAAAAGAAAAAAGAAAGATAGCAAGGGTTGGTGAGAACGTGGAACAAAAGAAACCTTTGTATACTGTGGGCGGGAATGTAAATTACTACAGCCATTACAGAAAACACGATGGAGGTTCCTCAAAAAACTAATAGGATGGATGACCATGTGACCCAGCAATCCCACTTCCTGATGTCTACCCTAAGGATTTAAAATCAGCATGTTGAAGAGATGTCTGTCCTCCCCTGTTCGCTGGAACATTATTTACAATAGCCAAGTTATGGGATCAAACTGGGTGTGCATCCATGGTTGAATGAATAAAGAAAATGTTTTATACTACAATGGGATACTATTCAGCCTTGAAAAAGCAGGAAATTTTGTCCTTTGCAACAGCGTGGAAAACCCGGAGGACATTATGCCAAGTGAAATAAGCCGTGCAAAGAAAGAAACACCGCATGCTCTCACTTCTACATGGAATCTAAAACAAAACTCAGAAGCAGAGAGTTGAATGGTGGTTGTCAGAGGCTGTGGAGTGGGGAGAATGGGGAGATGTTGGTCAAACAGGACAAAGTTTCAGTTAAGACGAATATATACTGTTTGACGGGATGAATATATTGATTACTGTTTGACGGGATGGAGATATCAATTACTGTTTGACGGGATGGAGATATTGATTAGCTTGACTCAGTCATTCCACACTGTATATGTATATCATGACATCACTTTGCACCCCATAAATAATTATAATTTGTCAATATGAATTTTGTTTTGAGATGGAGTCTTGCTCTGTCACCCAGGCTGGAGTGCAGTGGGATGATCTCAGCTCACTACAACCTCTGCCTCCCAGGTTCCAGTGATTCTCCTGCCTCAGCCTCCAGGGTAGCTGGGATTACAGGTGCCCGCCACCACACCTGGCTAATTTTTGCATTTTTTAGTGGAGATGGGGTTTTGCTACATTGGCCAGGCAGGTCTTGAACTCCTGACCTCAAGTGATCCGCCCACCTCAGCTTCCCAAAGTGCTGGGATTACAGGTGTGAGCCACTGTGCCTGGCCTAAAATTGGTTTAATATTTTTAAATTTTAAAACTAAAAAAAAAAAAGCAAATATAAATGGTTTAAGCACATCACTTGAAAGACAGTGATGGTCAGATTGAAATAAAACAAACAAAATCCCATGGAATCTCCAAAAATGCTTCTGCAGCTAATAAATGAGTTAAGCAAGGTCACAGGAAATAAGGTCAATATACGAAAAGTAGCCAGGCATGGTGGCTCACACCTGTAATCCCAGCACCTTGGGAGCCTGAGGCTGGTAGGTCACCTGAGGTCAGGAGTTGGAGACCAGCCTGATCAATGTGGTGAAACCCCATGTCTACTAAAAATACAAAAGTTATTCTGGCACGGTGGTGGGCGCCTGTAGTACCAGCTACTTGGGAAGCTGAGGCACAAGAATCACTTGAACCTGGGAGGTGGAGATTGCGCCACTGCACTCCGGCCTGGGCAACAGAGTGAGACTCCATCTTAATAAATGAATAAATAAATAGTAAAAAAAAAAAAAAAAAAAAACCAAATGTCTATAGACTAGTGACAAACAAGTATTCAAGGCTGCAGTGAGCTGGGCCTATTCCAGTCTGGGCCACAGAATACCCTGTTTCTAAAAATAATGATAATAAAAAATGGTTAAAGAAATAAATTGGGCAATATGAAATGCTGGTGAGTAGTTAGAGCAACCAGAATTATTTTCTGTGGCTGGAGGAAATGTCCAATGGCACCGCCACTCTGGAAGACAGTTGCACAGTTTCTTAGACATACAGTGACCTCATGAGCTAGCAATCCCATTGTTACTGGCTGGAAGGTCTTCACTGCAAACCAAGGCTTGGAACCCATCCACAGACCCGCCAGAACCTCGGAGTACCTTCCCCGTGTTCCCTGACATTGTTGGATGTCAGTTATGGAAAATGCAACTTGCACTGGACTGGCCCCCATTCCTTCCCTGAGAGGTACGGTGCTGTGGGAGCTGCCGAATAGGGTGGTCCACTCTGGGATGTGGGGGGCTGAGCAGGATTAGTTCCTCCTCTGGCTGCCTCACATGGTTGGCATATTTGGCAAGAGGTTATATGGGGGCAGCCATAGTTCCTCTTGAGAGACAAGTGGCCTTTGTAAGAGGGGGTCATCCACAACGTCTGACTCAGTCTTTAGACTTTTTTTTTTTCCCCGAGACTGAGTCTCACTCTGTTACCCAGACTAGAGTGCAGAGGCGCAATCTCAGCTCACTGCAACCTCTGCCTCCCAGGTTCAAGCCATTTTCCTGCTTCAGCCTCCTGAGTAGTTGGGATTACTGGCACCTGCCACCACGCCCGACTACTTTTCAATAGAGACAGGGTTCCACCATGTTTGGCCAGGTTGACCTCGAATTCCTGACATCAGGTGATCCGCCTGCCACAGCCTCCCAAAGTGCTGGGATTACAGGCATGAACCACCATGCCCGGCCTTAGGACTTTTTTTTTGAGGGCCAGTCTTAGAAGCTTTACAGATTGAAGGATTCTGGAAGGTATATGCCATAGTGGTCTGGCCTAAGGAGGGCCTATATATGGCAGACGTCTCTGACCTGAGGGTGACAGGCGATGTCCCCAGCCTTAGGGTGTCAGACATCCCGAACCTGAGGGCGGGCACCGGCGCTGTTTTGGAGGCTTCCTCGCATAGGTAATGGAATGATTTCCTGTGATTCCCTTAGTCCTGGGATGCAATGCTGGGCTTTTTGCGTCCTACCAAGTGAAATAAGCTTCTTCAGCCTGTAACCCTCTTGAGACATAGGAACTTACAACAAACATTAAAACTATTAAGAAACAAGTTAGGGATCTGTCTCGAGGAACAATGAAGAATTCTGGGTTCTCATGCAAAATAAAAAATAAAAAAAAATTCCTAGATAAAATGAAAGTCCCCTGCCCCACTCTAAGAGGAGGAAATCTGCAAATGTAACTCCGCACCACCGCCTTCCCACAAAGCACAGGGCCACAGACATCGGAACACCTGCGCTCTCACCTCCTCAAAGACATTCTGCCATACAAACAGCGTCCTGCCTTGCATGGACGTGTCTTGCGCTTGGCAGGACCTGAATGTCCTGTTCCGTGACCGCGTTATCCTGTCACCGGAGACATCAAGCAGTGGGTTCCCTGGTGGCCTTTCACTGCCCAACCTGCGCCCACAGATGACAGCTTTCACAAAGAGAGAAGAAAAGCAAATCCCCAGCTTTGGGCTTACCTCCTGGCCTGCTTGCCAACAGGTGTTACCAGATGGAAGGTCTTGGCTGGGGGTTGTCCGGGGTCTTGGCGTGTTGAAGAAAGAATTGAACAAAATGCACGCACAAAGCAACAAGAGAGTGAAGCAACGGAAGACAAACAAGAAGACAAAAGGACGGAGAAGCAAGGAAGTCAGAAATCACGGAGAGGGAGAAGCTCGAGCAAGTGGTCAAATGCCTCCGGATAGCAAAGCGCCCACGGCTTTTATAGGGCAAAGAAAACTTAGCACCACCCCTAGGTGCCCTTTAGAGGCCCCCGATTGGTGACTCCCTATGAAGACTTGGCCCGTGGCCAATCAGAGGCTGAAGTGGAGACTACTGTCTTATCACAGGTTCAACGTAGCCTGTGTGCTGTCTCATCTTGCCTAGGACTGGCTGCACCTGCTGCTCTTTTGCTCCTCCCTTAACAGGTGCTTACCCTCATTCCCTCCTCTCCTGCCTCAATATCATGGGTATCTATGCCAGAAAACTGAAAAATTATGCTCACACAAAAACCAATGCCTGCAAGTTTATAGCAGCTTTGTTCATATTTACTAAAGACGGAACTCAGCCTTGAACTGGTGCATAAGGAAACCGTGGTGCCTTCATACCGAGGAATACTACTCAGCAACGAAAAGGACACATGTACCTACCCGGATCAGTCAGACGCCTGACACCAACTGAAGGAAGCCAGGCTCTGAAGGCTCCCGCTGGAGGAGTTTTGGGTCTGGATGATACTGCAGGGTGCCTGGATGGGGCAGCCCACCGCACTGAGAGGGGCACAGGGCGGGGCTCAGGTGTTCAAGGAAGGCTGGTTGCAGAGGCTCAGCACCTGAGCACTGTCTTTAAGGAGCGACACCTTGAGTTTGGCGGTGGTTACCTAACTCTCTGCATTTGCTGAATTCTTAGAATTGCACACCAGAAAAGCTGACTTTTACTCTATGTAAATTCAAACAAACTCTAAAAAGAAAAATGTATTTCAAGATTTTTTTTTTTTTTTTTTTGAGAAGGTGTCTTGCTCTCTTTCCTAGGCTGGAGTGCAGTGGCGCGATCTCAGCTCACTGCAACCTCTGCCTCCCAGGTTCAAGTGAGTCTCCTGCCTCTGGGAACACTGCCCACTCTGGAGCTCCAGGCTGTGCAGGCAGGAGACGCATCCCAGTAGCAAGGCCCCTTAACCAACCTGCTGCCCTCAGACCAGGACCACTGTCCTCCCAGCTCGGGGTGGGGGTCCCCACTGCTCCCCAGACCTGCCCTCCTCAGGCCGGCCACTGTGAGGGTCTGTCGCCTGTAGCACCCACTCCTGGTCCACTTTCCAGGTTTAGGAGGGAACCCAGGCTCCACCATGACCTGCTGCCATAGCTTGGACAAGTTATGAAACTTCTCTGTGCCCCGTTTCCACCCTTGTAAATGGGATGATGATGACTCTGACCATCAGAGCTGAGATGTGGCTGACACACACCGGTGTGGGGTCCATTTCAACCAAGCAGTGCCAGGGTCCTGCCAGTCATTATCATTATTATTATTATTTTGAGATGGGGTCTCACTCTGTGGCACAGGCTGGAGTACAGTGGTGCAATCCTAGTTCACTGCAGCCTCGACCTCCTGGGCTCAAACAATTATCCTGCCTCAGCCTCCTGAGTAGCTAGAACTACAGGTGCACACCACCACACTCGGCTAATTTATTAATTTTTTTAGAGACAGGGGTCTCACTATGTTGTCCAGGCGGGTCTTGAAATCCTGGCCTCAAGCGATCCTCCTGCCTCAGTCTCCCATAGTGCTGGGATTACAGGTGTGAGTCACCATGCCCAGCCCAGCTATTAAATGTTTTGAACACCACTCCTATCTAAGAGTTCCCACACAGTTACTGTGAGGACATCAGTCCATTCATGTAAACCTTGGAGAACAGGGCCTGGCACACAGCAAGGACTCCGGGAATGTTATTTTTATTATTGCGTTTCTCAGGCAGGCAGACTCCCCCCAGACCCACCCCATCCTTACAGATGGTAATTCCAGAGAAAGGGAGCTCCTTCATTTCCCAGATGCCGTGTATCAAATCTCACGAAGGGGCTGACAGATCTGACCCCGGCTGTGATCAATCGCTGCGGTGAGGAAGATGGAGTTCTCTGATTGGCTCCTACGGTTCACGGCTCGACCCCGTTGGTGGGGACGGCATCCCTGCGAGTGGGAAGGAAAGAGGCTCCGAGGCCGGAGAAGTGATTGCTGGATAGATATTAACACACACACGCACACGCATGGGAAAAAAGAAAAAGAAAAAGAAATGTCTTCTCCACCAGGGCGTATAAAAAACCACTTTGCATAAAAGGAGAGAGATGTTGCTGCATTGAAGACAACATTATAAAGATGTAATTTCCCTCCAAGTTAGTCTATAAATTTAAAGCGATCCCATACAAAAGCCCAGCAAGTGTTCTGAAATGTGGTAACGTGATTCTAAGGCTCATGCACGCATGAGAACAGCCAAGAAAAATGTGAAAATATAAAGGAATAATGAAGAGGGCGTACCTTATCAGACATTAAAATGCATCACTAGCTAGATCAACTAAAGCAACGTGAATCTGGGGAGGAAGAGACGGATAGATCAGTGAGTGAGAACGCAGGCGCTGGGAAGAGACGGGGCCTGGATGAGGATTTAGTGAGAGGTGGGAGTGGCGTCTCGCGTCAGTGGGTGTAGAATGGACTGCTCGATAACTGTGCAGGACATCTGGTCGATCATTTGGAAGAAAATTCAGACGCTCTCTACTTTGTATGCCAAACTGAAATAAATCCCAGAGTAGTAAATGTTTGAGACAAAAAGATATCGGGCCGGGCACGGTGACTCACGCCTGTAATCCCAGCACTTTGGGAGGCCAAGGTGGGAGGATCACTTGAGGTCAGGAATTCAAGATGAGCCTGGCCAACATGGTGAAACCCCATCTGTACTAAAAATACAAAAATTAGCTGAGCATGGTGGCAGGCACCTGTAATCCCAGATACTCAGGAGGCTGAGGCAGGAGAATCTCTTGAACGCGGGAGGTGGAGGTTACATGGAGCCAAGATCGCGCCACTGCACTCCAGCCTGGGTGACACCGCAAGGCTCTGCCTCAAAAAAAAAAAAAAAAAAAAAAGATATCAAAAAAACAAAAAGCAAATTATATATTATTTTCTATTAGGAGTGGGCTGGGTTTCTTAGTGGGTTAAAAATAGAACCCGTGGGAATCTTGTAGCGCAAGGCCTTCAGCAGCACAGCATGGTGGTTATGAACTTCACGCGTGCTGTTCTGAATGCCAGCGATCCGTCCCTCTTCACTGCTGCCGCCGTTTAGCTCTCTGGTAATATTATAATTTGGCCCTTTCTCTGCTGGTGAACATCTCGGCTGTTTCCATTTTTGGCTGTTGTGAATGGGACTATTATGAAATTCTGAAACAAAACAGAATCTGTAAAAACAAGACATGGATATATTTTGCTAAATAAACGTTCAAAACATCTTTACATCAAAATAAACACGGGTACGTGGGCACATGCCTGGGGGGCGGCTTTTTGGTGGGCAGGGTCCTGCCAGTCTGGCCCCCAGTCCCATAGCTGCAGGTGGTGGTGCTGCAGCCTTCCCTGGAGTCTTGCCCCGGGCGCCTGGAGCTGCCCACCCCGATGCGATGATGTGCCAGGGAGCTTGGTCCTCACCCCTGGTTGCTTGCAGTGAGTTCCCGACGGACCCGGGGCAGGACAGATTCCGTGATCCAATCTGCGTTATGGAGTCCTCTGTGGGGTCTGGCAGAGGCCTCATTTGGCATGGAGTCAAGCACCTGAACTTCCTCCCCTCTCCTCCTGTCAGAGGAAGGGCAGGCGGAGCGGGGAACCGGCAGAGTCCTGACCATGCTAGCCTTCGAGGACCGCCATAACAAACACCCAGACTGGCTGACTTAAACCACAGACATTTATTGCTCACCGCTCTGGAGGCCGGAAGTCCTCGGTCAGGGTGTGGCAAGGCTGGCTCCTCCTGAGGCCTCTGTTGGCTTGTGGATGACCGTCTTCTCACTGAGTCCTCACAGCACCGGCCCTCTATGGTTGGTGTTCGAATCTCCTCTTCCGGCCAAGCAAGGTGGCTCATGCCTGCAATCCTAGCACTTTGGGAGGCTGAAGCGGGCAGATCATCTGAGGTCAGGAGTTTGAGACCAGCCTGGCCAATATGATGAAACCCCGTCTCTGCTAAAAATACCAAAATTAGCCAGGCGTGGTGGCAGACGCCTGTCAGCTCAGCTACTCGGGACGCTGAGGCAGGAGAAGCACTTGAACTCAGGAGGCAGAAGCTGCAGTGAGCCGAGATTGTGCCATTGCACTCCAGCCTGGGTGACAAGAGTGAAACTCCGTCTCAAAATCAAAAACAAAAATAAACAAATCTCCTCTTCCTCCTGAAAGCACTCCCTAATTACTTGCAAAGAATTCCTGTTTCAGACTCTACCTCAAGAGAACTCAATCTAAAGCAGTGAGTACCAGGCGTGGCTCTACAGGCCTGAAGCAGGAAGCCTTGATCCTGCCCCCACCCACTGGGCCGATGCCCAGGAGGCCCCTGGTAACAGTCTTTGGCAGGCTGGGATGTTCCCTGACAGGTAAAAGACAAGGGAACGCCCCTAGCACCTTCTACCGCTAAGGCAGAGCTCCACGCTAGGTAGACTGTGTTAGACGAATGGGCGGATTATTCTGCGTTAGGTAAGACGGCTCCCCCACGCTTATCAAAGGCGTGGATGATGCCAAGGTTAAGTGGTGCTTTGATGCAAGAACTCTGCCACAGAGACTCAGGTACGAGGAATCCTGACACTTGGGCCATTTGGCCGGCAGATCTTGTGGCGCTCAAGGCACCTGCAGTGGATGAATGTGCTGGTTGGATGTCAGGCCAGCCACGTTCAGTGCTATAGTACAGGGCAAGGCTGCAGTCCCAGAGCACGGCAACGTCGCAGTGAACAGCTTCCCATTCCTAACTGCAGCTCCTGGTGCACTGGGGGGCCTGGTCCTGGCTGGGCATCTAACCACAGGGCGTCCTGTGACTGTGCCACCTGTGGGCTGCCCACCCTGAGCCAGAGGCTGAGAAACCCAACAAGTCCTGAGCGCACACCAGCCATCAGCAGTCCCTCCATGACTGGGCCTGGCCAGCTGCACACAAGCATGGCCTGGCTGCCCGTGTCTCCTGATTGTTGCACCCATGAGTCTGTATCGGCTCACACCTGTGGGTTCAAAGATCGGCAGATGAGAGAAAGAGGGCTGGGCTCATGGGAGCTGAGAGCGGGCAGTCCGCCAGGCAGAGCTCCCATGTGCAGAGAAAAGGGACGCAGTGTAGGGATCCTTATGGATTCATGAGCAGTGAACGGCATGGCTGCTGGGCTGGGGAGGTGGGAGGAGCAAGAATGGAATACGGGGGACAAATAATTGTGGAAGAGACATGGGGGACCTGCAGAAGTGGGCTCAAAGCACAAGAACTTTTGCAGCTCATGGTGGCACCCACCAGAGGGAGCCCACTGCAGAACCAGGCTCTGACCAACCAGATGGAAAGGATGGCTCATCTCAGGACACCACCCAGTCTCCACCCTCAACCAGCCAACCTCCATCCTCAGCCAGCCAGCCTTCAACCTCAGTCAGCCAACCTCCATCCTCAGCCACCCTAGCCTCCAGCCTCAGCCACCCTGGCCTCCACCCTCAGCCAGCCAGCC
>PVKV010030690.1:0-21951 GCA_004027835.1 Alouatta palliata
GCCTCGGCCTCCCAAAGTGCTGGGATTACAGGCGTGAGCCACCGCGCCCGGCCAACATGTGTGGTTTTAATTTGAATTCCTCTTATGAGTGAAATTGAACATCTTTTCATGTATTTAAGAAACATTTGTATTTCCTTTTCTGTGAATGGTCTGTTCATATTCTGTGCTTACTTGTCTGCTAGTGTTTTCCTTAGTGATCTGTAGGAACTCATTGTTAGAAATTTAGTCTTTTTTGGGGGGTGCAGGGAAGTGGTTAATATATTTTATTTTTAACATGTACAGTTATATGTGTTTTACTTTTTTTATTATTTTGAAACAATACAGTATTAAACTTTGAAAAAAGTTGCAAATGCTGTACTACAAAACTTTTTTAGTAGCAGTTGAGAGTAAGCTGCTGGCATACTTCACCATCCCTGTTTAGTGTGTATTCCCTTCAAATACAAACATTCCACAAAGCTTTCTACATAATCATAGTACAACCTTCAGAATTGTGAAACTAACACTAATGGTTTTATGATCATGCCTAGCAGTCTCTTTGCTTCTTTGGCCCCAAAAGAGAGGAGCACAGACTCTGGAGGCAGACTCCCTGGGTTCAAATTCCAGCTCTGGGCCGGGCGCGGTGGCTCACGCCTGTAATCCCAGCACTTTGGGAGGCCAAGACCAGTGGATCACCTGAGGTCAGGAGTTTGAGACCAGCCTGGCCAACATGGTGATACCCTGTCTCTACTAAAAATACAAAAAATTAGGCGAGCATGATGGCGCACGCTCGGGAGTGTGCCAGCTACTCGGGAGGCTGAGGCAGGAGAATTGATTTAACCTGAGGGGTGGAGGTTGCAGTGAGCTGAGATTGTACCACTGCACTCCAGCCTGGGCAACAAGAGCAAAACTCCGTCACAAAAAAAGAAAGAAAGAAAATTCTGACTCTGCCACTCACACTCACTAGTTGTAGGTCTTTGGGCAAGTCACTCAATCCTGCTATTCCTCAATTTCCTTAGCTCTCACAAAGGCATCATTGGATAATAATCATGCCTACTTTACAGGTCATTGTGAAGATTAGATGGTTAATGCTTAGAATAGTGGTTGGTACAATATGAAAGCCATGTCAGTGTGTTGCTATTATAATAATATTGGATGAAGAATAGTTGATACTAGATTAAGATTAAATGTTTTCTAGCAGCCATGAATGAGGTTATCAGAGTTCATAGACTACAATGTAAGCTACGAATTATTCAGCCAACCCAGGATATATTTTTGTTCTTCTCTGTTTAGATTCCAGAATGACTACCATCTTGACTTACGCTTTTAAAAATCTTCCCACTACATTAAAATGGACCCTCAGATTTTGTAAGTTTATTATTACTTTTTTTTATTTTTAGAGATTGGATTTGGACTTATAAGCATCTTGTACAGATACTGAATGGTATTGCTTTTTGTAAACAGTTTATTTTGTCTTCCAGCCATAAGACCTCTGAGCTGTTCCTCCCAGCTGCGAGCTGCCCCAGGTACAGTAATTTGTAAAGTAAACATTTCTGATTTATGTTTAGATTCCAGATTCTGTAGTTCGTAAACTCTGAATAAAAACCAAAACTAATTTCCTAATTCTCCCCTTTTTATGAGCAACATGAACATCTCTGTTGCCTTCAAATTAAAAAATTATAGGACCAATCAGTAATGATACTACATTATTTAAGATTAGGCTTGCAGTTGTTGACCGGCTGCTTTCTGGGATTTGAATCTGTGAGTCATGGAGGTTCCATAAAGCTCACTGCTCAGTTTATTTACCCTCTTGCTATCCGTCCTGGAGATAAATGGCATACAAATGCTCTTGAGACCTGTTATGCAACCAAAAGTTAACTTTTTAAAATTTTAACTTTTTAAAAAAATTGCAATTTGAAAAATGCTTCTCTATTGATGAATATCTTCCTGTCTGATAACTCACGCCTGTTGGGAAAAAAAGAAAAAAACAAGAATATCTTCCTATCCCAGGTGCAAGAGGGCCCATTCCTGAAATAAAGGTGATTAGAGAACTAGTTAATAACAGAAAGTTGTTTAGTTAATATGAAATGATAGAGTAAGGAAATGTGTTGATTTTACATCGTCATTTATACCCTCAGTAAACCCAGTGAGTTAGGCTGCTTTACTATAGATTTTTACAGAATCTTCTGTATATTTGTATCTTCACTGGCTGATGCTAAAAACACCATGACAAATTCTTAACATTTTTCTTCTTGCCCAGATTCTGTATTGACTCATGCCTTTGATTTTGGTTTTATTTTGGTATTTCTACTTGTGTAATAACTTAATAGAAAAAATACCTTTCAGGCCGGGCTCAGGGGCTCACACTTGTAATCCCAGCACTTTGGAAGGCCGAGGCGGATAGATCACCTGAGGTCAGGCGTTTGAGACCAGCTTGGGCAGCATGGTGAAACCCCATCTCTACTAAAAATACAAAAATTAGCTGGGCGTGTTGGCACGTGTTCCAGTTACTTGGGAGGCTGAGGTAGGAAATCTTTGAACCCAGGGGATGGAGGTTGCAGTGAGTTGAGATCATGCCACTGCACTCCAACCCGGGTGACAGTGAGACTCTGGCTCACGAAAAAAAAAAAAAAGAAAGAAAAAATACCTTCCAGGATTCCGAAGACTTGTACTGTCTTCCAGCTCTACCTCTATCTGGGCAGTGTGACCTTGAACTGGTCGCTTTACTTCCCTGTGCTTTAGTTTCTTCATCTAAAAAAGAAATATAATAAGTCTAGTCTTGTCAGCCTTGTATAGTTATGAAGATATCTCAAAGCATTTTAAAAACTATGAATTCAATATAAGTGCAAGATGGTATTTTTCTACTGTTGCCTAATCCCAACTAGAACATGTTATATTCATGTTGTCATGTAACAAATACATTTCCTGTGGCCTTTACATTCTAAGTAGGATATCAATTTGTATTTATATTAGCCCCATGAGAAATAATTGCTGTCTGTCTTGTTTTGCCTTTTCCCTAATTCTAATATTCACCCAGGTCTTTGCAAAGTCACACAAATAGACCTGATCCTTGCCAAGTGGGAGAAGGTCATTCTGAATACCAGCAGAGGAAACCATATATCTGGTGTTTAGACTATTCGTCATACTGCTCTGTAACTGGTTTTTTATTGTTGTTGTTTGGTTTGTTTTTGTTTTTGTTTTTTGAGACAGAGTCTCACTCTGTCACCCAGGCTGGAGTGCAGTGGCACAATCTCGGCTCACTGCAACCTCCACCTCCCGGGTTCAAGCAGTTCTCCTGCCTCAACCTCCCAAGTAGCTGGGATTACAGGCGCCCACCACCACGCCCAGCTAATTTTTGTATTTTTAGTAGAGATGGGGTTTCACCATGTTGACCAGGCTGGTCTCGAACTCCTGACCTCAGGTGATCTGCCCACCTCAGTCTCCCAAAGTGCTGGGATTATAGGCATGAGCCATCGTGCCCGGCCTATAACTGTTTTTGATGTTTCTATCTCTGCAACTGTCTTGTAAGCCCTGTGAGTCATTAGCTTTGTGATATCCCTGGTGTCTAACACAGTGTCCTACAAGTAATTTGTGTTAACACTGATGATAGTGGTACAAGAAAGCACATGATTAAAACAACGTAAAGTGGCCAGCTGATTTAAGGAAGGAAGCAGGCACGTGCCTGTTCTGAGTAGGTTTGGGCGCAGTCTCGGCTCACTGCAACCTCCGCCTCCCGGTTCAAGTGATTCTTCCGCCTCAGTCCCCCGAGTACCTGGGACTACAAGTGCGCGCCACCAGCCCCAGCTATTTTTTTTTTTGTATTTTTAGTAGAGATGGGGTTTCACCATGTTGGTCAGGATGGTCTGGATCTCTTAACCTCATGATCCGCCCGCCTTGGCCTCCCGAAGTGCTGGGATTACAGGCGTGAGCCACCACACCCGGCCTGGATTCAGATTCTTATAATTCATTACTGCTATGTGCCATAGCACTGTTAGATTATATAAAATGGAGCTGTATTGTTTTGCCCTGAGGAAATTTTGATGTGCTTAGGAGCCAGTGTGCACATGAGGCAGAAGGAGAGTCCTTAGGTGACTAATACATAATAATGAATAAATTTTTTAAAATGTGGCTTGTAGAGTTAGTTTAATTACTTTATAATATACTAAATTATGTGGATCAGCCAATTTGTGCCCTAGAGGTTGCCCAGAGGTTTACAGGCAGGAACCATTGGTAACTGTAGTTGTCAAGGAACACTTTACTAGGAGATGGAATGCGAACGAGGCCCAAGAGACAGGTGAGAATTAGATGGGTAAAAAAGGGTGCCAGGCAGATAGGAGATCCATGAGTGAAGGCAAGGAGGCTGACCTGAGCAAGACTATAAGGGACTGGGGGCTGGCCCATCTTGTTCTATTTTGAGAAGTAGTGGAAAATACTTTTGGATAGTTAAGGTGGAACCAAGTAAAGCAGGTTATTTGTTAGAAGAGTTAAGGATCTGAATTTTATCTGAAAGTGTATAAAAGGAATATATGGTTAGTTTTTAAAAAGTGGAATGACATGATGGTGTATCATTGGACCTGTCACCTCCAAGGTCAACCGTGAGTAGTCTGCAAATCTTTAAATTTAGTGGCCTGTTTTCAGTCTACTGAAGTAAGGATTCTCCTTGAGGACTGATACATTTGACCATCTTGTTCTTGACACTCTCCAGCCTTTGATCTTGTGCACTGTTCTCTCTTGATTCTCCTACTACCTCTCAAGTTGCTGTCTCACATCTTCCCTCAGCCTTCTCAGTGTAGGGACATCACAAAGCTAAGGGTCTTTTTGTTGTAGTAATGGACCCTCAAGTTAAGGATGAGAGGGTTTGTGTGTACTACACCTGGAAAAGTGTTAGGAACCAAGCAAGCAGCTCTAGGGACCAGCTTCTTTGTCTCTGTCATGCACCACACGTTATGTCCCTTTCCTGATCTTCCTGCTCCTTTTTGTCCTTCTTCCTTCTTGCTGGCTCATTTGCTCATTTATGGTTTACCAACTCTGGCTTACGAATGACTTCAGTTTACTATCACCCCGGTTCTTCCTCATGGCATCTTTTCAGCTTCAACTAATTGACATTTCTTTCCATGCTTCTTTGCATAGAGGATCTGACCAGCACAGTTAATCACTTGTAGGTAGATGACACTGGTTTCTGGTTGGCTCCTATATGGATGGAGCATTGGTGAGTTTGGTACCTAGTCAATCTAATCAGCTTTACATTGACTTAGGGATGTGCCTATGGCTTCGCTTTTGGCAGGGACTGTAAGCAGGGCAACTCTCTTTAGAGGGGGCCATGGGATGTCCAAAACCACACCACAACAAATATCTGCCCCCCACCCCAACAAACAAAAAAAGCATCTTTTATTGTTAAAGAAGAAAAAGGAAATTTAAAAATTAAAGAAATAGAGGGGACTGTGGGAGAACAGGCATTACAAAATACATCTCTGCTTTCCTTCTGTATTCTAAGCTTCGGTATCTTGTGACTTACTAATCTAGACTCAATTCCCTTCATAGGTTTTACTTTGCATCTTCTAGCTACTGTGGAATTAACATATCCACCTGGATGTCTCTCTGTCACCTCAAAGTTAGCGAGTTTAAAAATGAGGCGGGCACGGTGGCTCACGCCTGTAATCCCAGCACTTTGGGAAGCCAAGGCAGGCGGATCACTTGAGGGTCAGGAGTTCAAAACCAGCCTGGCAAACAAGGTGAAACCCCATCTTTACTAAAAATACAAAAACTAGCCCGGTGTGGGTGACAGGTGCCTATGATCCCAGCTGCTCAGGAGTCTGAGGCAGGAGAATCTCTTGAACCTGGGAAGTGGAGGTTGCAGTGAGCTGAGATCACACCACTGCACTACAGCCTGGGTGACAAAGTGAGACTTTGTCTCAAAAAAAAAGTGAAGTCACCTTTTTTTTTCTAAAACCAGTTCTCACTTTGTTTTGGGTAGCTAGGTGTTCTTAAGACTCTCAGCTTCCTTTATAATCCTGATTTCCTCTTTCCTTTCTTTCTATCTGATTGGTTGCCAACATAACTTGTTTTCCTTTAAATTCTCTTATATTGGTCCCCTCCTCTTCATTCACATTGATACTGCCTTTACCCTGGCCTTTTGCACCACCTGCTTGGGTTTGCCAGTCTCTTTGCTTACCTCCTTGTTGCGTTTATTTCCTTAACCAGCAGCACATCTCCATGAATGCTGCCAGGGTCATCTTTATGCCCTATTTCCTTATTTTATCATGACCATTAGCACTATTATTTCTTTCAAGTTGGTTGTAGATATTTACTATAAATATTTGTCTGTGACGTTGACAGGTGTGGTAAGGTGGTTGTTGACATTGTATTCCCAATAATTTAGCATTTTTTTCTAATGAAGGAATGATGATGAAGTAGGTAAATTCCAACATTAACAACAACAAGAAAATAATGAACCAGATTTTGATATACTAACATGGAAGGCTCTTCCAGCTATATTGTTAAGCCAAAAAAGCATACATAATGTAAAAGTATATGCATGTAAATGCACTAAAAGAAAATATTTGAAAGTATATACACCAAATAAACAGACTTTACCTCTCAGAAGAAAATAATATGCTAGGGGAAGACATAAAGAGGGAACCTTGGTTTTTACTCTCCATAGTTTAGTATTATTTACTTTTCTAAAAAACCACAGGCACATATTTACATTTTCTTCTTTAAGTAACCTAAAAGAAATTTGCCTTTTTAAGATTAAAAAGTATTTAGGCACGTAGGTTTTTGCAGAATAGCAAGTCATCAACCAAAGGCCCTTTATTTCCACATAGAAAGGTAAGGACATCAAGCTATGTGAAGAGTGAACAATATCAATTATTGCAACTTCTAATATTAAGGGTAGATTTGCATGTAAACTTGGTTACTTCTAATGAAATAGGTTGTCAAACGCTTAATAAAAAACAAACTGTTTTGTTAATGGCATAAATACTCTCATCATTGGATATAAGTTTTGTTTATCTTAAATATTATTTAGAAACTTACAAATGCTAGTCAATTTCTTAGCCTTTAAAAAAACTATTAACGTGGTTTAGTAAATAGCAAATGCAGGTTGGCATTAATAATGTAATAATTCTTAAAATGACTATCTTAAAAAATGTAAAAGTCACCCAGGTGTTGTGGCTCATGCCTATAATCCCAGCACTTTGGGAGGCCAAGACGGGCAGATCACCCAAGGTCAGGAGTTTGAGACTAGCCTGGCCAACATGGTGAAGCCCTGTCTCTATAAAAATTAGACTACCATGATGGCAGGTGCCTGTAATCTCAGCTACTCAGGAGGCTGAGGCAGGAGAATTGCTTGAACCTGGGAGGTGGAGGTTGCAGTGAGCCGAGATGGCACCACTGCACTCCAGCCTGGGCGACAAGAAGACTCCATCTCAAAAAAAAAAAAAAAAATGTAAACGTCATCAGACTTTATATATTTTAATTAGTAGTTTTTTTTTAACTGTATCTTAAAGCCATCCAGACCAAAACGAAGAAGACGTTAACCAAACCCAATATAAGGAATATTGTGGTGGTGGATGGTGTTCGCACTCCATTTTTGCTGTCAGGCACTTCGTAAGTATCACATGATTGTATTAATACTTTTCCTTCTTTTAAGACACTTTCAAAAGTGGTCTTTGTAAATGTAACCCAGTAGGTAATCATATTGTTAGTGGACTAATATTTGGATAGCAGTCCCATAAAATTAATACAGAATAGGTTAAGGCAGTGGTGAAATAATATAGCAACATTTGTTTTTTATCCTTCTCATGAATAAGCCTAGTATAGTTTTACTTGAAACAGCTCTATTTTGGAAGCCTAGAGGTCCATATAGCTTTCTTCCAAGAGAGCTGTCCTTTGCTTTTCTGGAGACAAGTACATTGTCTCTGTGCCTCCTCAAAAGTTTGAGTGCTGAAGATGTGGGCCCATGGGCATTCTGAAGGGCCTATTTATAATCCACTGGTTTGGCCTCCTGGAAATTATTAAAATTGGAGTTGTTAGGGCTGATCCGAACCCCTGGATAGAACAACCGCAAGTGTATGGGACCAGAATGATCCTAGACCAGCTCCAGAATTCCCTAGATCCAAGCTGCTCTTCTTCATGTCCTTTTATGCCTCTTTTCTGTCCCCAAGTGAGAGTTAGTCTATCCAGAAGCTGATAATGGACTTTGATAACAAAGTTTAAACTATCCATTCTATTCTGTTTAGATTGTTTTAATGTTTATATTTTGAATAGGTAGTTGCCAGCTTTAAAAGATGCTGCAGAATGTTAGGCATCTGCTAAAAATAGTGAGACCTACCTTTATGTACTAACGTGGAAGACCTAAGACCTTGAAGATATGTTCTATAATAGAAGATCGTTTTCTAAGTGGAAAAAGTCTTTTTCTGTTTAATTTGCAGAAACATTGCTTTCAACTTGAGTGTTACTTGGAAGATCAGGTTCTTAGGGGTAGAGGCATTTGGGAAGCACTTCTGGGAATAGACTCTAGCAGTGGAATTCAGAAGTCTGTCAGGCAGGTAGAGGAGTGTGAGAGTATGAGAATAAAGATTGTAAAAGATAAGTTGGCTGGGTATGGTGGCTCAGGCCTGTAATCCCAACACTTTGGGAGGCCAAGGTGGGCAAATCACCTGAGGTAAGGAGTTCAAGACCAGCCTGGACACTCTGGTGAGACCCATCTCTACCAAAAATACAAAAATTAGCCAGGCATGGTGGCGTGCACCTGTAATCCCAGCTACTCACTAGGCTGAGGCGGGGGATCTCTTAAGCGTGGGAGGCAGATTGCGCCACTGTACTCCAGCCTGGGTGATGGAGTGAGACTAAACAAAAAAAAAGAGAGAGAATTGTAAATGATGAGTAATTTATGACTTAGGCATTTTCAAATTGGTATGACTTTTCTCCAGATCATTCTGTTCTAAATTTGAGGAAACTGGATTTACCTATGAAAAATTTGGAAAACTACTCATGGTTCTTCTGTGATTCAGAGTAAAAATGAAAGTAAAAATATTTTGGAGTTCTCAAGTTTTAATTTTCAGGTGCTTGAAGAATGCTTCTTCTTATTTAATCCAGTGATTAAATCTTTGACTTAAAAATAAAGAGAATTTATTTTTGATCTTTAAACAAACAACCAAATAAATAGAGTTCAAACCCAGATCTTGGTTTCTGTATTTTTTTTTTCTTTTTTTGAAAATAAGTTTCACTCTTGTTGCACAGGCTGGGAATTCAGTGGTGTGATCTTGGCTCACTGCAACCTCTGCCTCCTGGGTTCAAGTGATTCTCCTGTCTCAGCCTCCTGAGTAGCTGAAATTACAGGAATGCGCCACCATGCCTGGCTAATTTTTTGTACTTTTAGTAGAGACAGGGTTTCACCTTGTTGGTCAGGCTGGTCTTGAACTCCTGACCTCAGGTGATCCACCTGCTTCAGCCTCCCAAAGTGCTAGGATTATGGGCGTGAGCTACCTCGCCTGGCCTTTCTAAATAGCATTCTTCAATACAAAGAACCAGAGCTCCTTTGAAGAGTGATCAAGGCTGAGCCAGAGAAAAGACAGGATGAGCAAGGAGCACTTAGAGTGCCAGAAAGCAAAGAAGTACTTAAAAACCGGGTCGGGGCGGTGGTCATGTCAAAGGTCAGTTCCTGGTCAACATGAGTAAACAAAAACAAACTTGTTTAACATAAATTCTCCCATGCTCCCTTGTACCCTCTCCTTGCTTTGCCTCAGGGTTATAGAACAGCTGCCTTCAGCTTTCTGACCTTTCAGAAGGCCTGCTCCTTTCCCTATAGTGTCTCCCACCACTCTGACTGATCTCCGACAGTACCCGCTGACATGAAGCTAAGAGAAATACAGTTTACCTCTGATATTCTTCCCCCAAATCTGTAACCCCAGTCTTCAAAAGAAAATGAAAGTCATGAAAGACAAGGAAAGACTGAGAAACTGTCACAAATTGGAGGAGACTAAGGAGGCATGATAACTAAATGCAACATGGTATCTTGAATTGAATCCTGGAACAGAGAGGGTAGTTAGTAGCCCAGTGAACAGTATTGTGCCAGTGTTCATTTCTTAGTTTTAATAAGTACATCATGGTTATATAAGATGTCAGTATCAGAAAAAGCAGGGAGGAAAAAGGAACTCTGCTCTCTCCAATTCTTATTTATTTATTTATTTAGACAGGGTCTTGCTCTGCTGCCCAGACTAGAGTGTGGTGGTGTGATCCTAGCTCACTACAGCCTCAAATTCATGGCCTCAAGCAGTCTTCTCCCCTCTGCCTCCTGAGTAGCTAGGACTACAGATGCATGCCAGCACTCCCAGCTAATTTTTAATTTTTTTTGTAGAGACAGGATCTTGCTTGCTATATTACCCAGGCTGGTCTTGAACTCCTGGCCTCAAGCAGTTATATCACCTCAGCCTCCCAAAGTGTTGGGATTCTAGGTGTGAGCCACCATTCTCGGCCTCTTTTCAATTCTTTGGTAAATCTCAAGTTACTTAAAAGCAAAATGTTTCTTCAGAAGTCTGATACATCACCTGTAGCCCTGTAGGCATTACAAAATCAGTACATAATATACTTTTAAAATAAAATGTTTAAAGGAAAAGAGACCTCAAAGGTGGGGCTTCACTTTAAAGAAAATTTAGCATATGTTGTGCTGAACATTAAGGTATTGGACAACATTTTTGTTCGATTCTTAGCAGGCTCAGCAGGGGTTAATGCTTGCTAGATTTATAAGGATGACAAATAGTGAAGTCACACCATTTCTTCATTTGAAATGATGGACTGCCTTGGATAGTAAAGTTAAGTGTGTTTGTAGCAGCATGTGTTTGATGATCTCTGGGTATTTCAAATAGAATGAAAATTTGTCACCGAAGCTGTAGGGTTTGGTTTAAATTACTTATTTTTTCTTTCCCCAGATATAAAGACCTGATGCCACATGATGTGGCTAGAGCAGCACTTACGTAAGTAAACGCAGTTTCATTTCAGTTCTTCTTTCATTAAAGGCACTTTCTCTGGTTTTTACATATAAAACAGCAATTTGTTCTTATTTAAGCCATCTGTACTACACAAATTTAAGCAGCTTATGAATATTGGCAATCTTTATTTTGTAGGCTTAACAGTGTCTTAGCATGACAGTATATTTTAATGCTCCTTTAGCTAGCCACAGGACTCTATTGATCAGCCTAACCACATATTCGATGACTGCCTTAGGTGTAAGGGTTATTGCCGAGTTTAAAATGAGGAAACTTAAAGACCAGCCTAGGAAAATTAAAGGCCAATTTATTAAGCTCCTGGGCGAGGTTCTGTGGTCCGGGCAAGGGGGCCAGAGAAGTCACGCTTGACTCCTCTTGGGCGTGGGGTTTTATAGGTGTTAGAGGCAATTGATTGGATATTGGGGAAACAAGGCATAAGGTGGGCTGGCTAAGGACGTATGGGGGCGAGCTGCCATTGGGTAAGGCTTGGTGGGAGTTTTTAAATTTTAGGAGGTTCGAATGCATAGTTTAGTGCTGAGTATAGATCTGGGAGCAGAACGCAGAAGTGGGTGTGGGTGAGGGGAGCCCACATGGAGAAGCCAGATGCTGAGTATCAGACATGGAGAGGGGTGGGTGTTGTTCATCCGGCTCCCAGTGAGGCTATCGACCTTACATTAGGAACTTGTGTAAGGGTAGCTGAATAGATTCTGTAGAAACTTACCTAGAAAGAAGCATAAAAGACACTTGAAGATTCATGTGCAAACCAAGTAAAAATGTAAAATTAGATGTAGTTAAATAAGATTGGGCTAGATAAATAATTTGATGAGAGTCATTAAATGTGTTGCTGTTTCTGGGATGGAAATAACATGTAAGGGATTATCTCATTCATTTTCCATTGACACTTTGCCGTTGTGTCTTCAACTAGCCACAATTCTTTGTTAGTTTGTAGAAACCTTCCAGTTGACCTTTCTGCCCATTCTAACTCTGTTTTTTTTTTTCCTTCTCTTCCGGCAAGACGTCAGCCATGAGTGAAAGTAGCAGTTATTTCTGTTTCCTTACTATCAGTTTCCTCTGTCTGATTTTATAATACCTATTTTCATTCTCCATTTGTTTTACAGAAACTGTACTTTGGTATCTTTGCTTAATAATGGTTTTGTGATTGCTAAATGTACCGATTTTAGTCTTCTGTCTCTGTACTTTATAGCACTTGACACTGTAAGCTGTACTCACTTGTCTTCTGCTGACTTCTTAGTAATATGCCTTTATGATTTTTCTTCTGTATCCTGACTGAGTCTTCTCTACCTTTTAAAAAAAAGCTGGATCGGCTGGGCGCGATGACTCATGCCTGTAATCCCAGCACTTTGGGAGGCCAAGGTGGGTAGATCACTTGAGGTCAGGAGTTCGAGATCACCCTGGCCAACATGGTGAAACCCCATCTTTAAAACAAAAAAAAAAACAAACCTGGATCTCTCCCTCTTTCTCTTTTTTAAAGGCATTTTGCAAGTTTCATTCCTTAGAGCTTTGCATTTCTCTGTATGCATACTTTCCTTTAAAAATCTACTGGCTGGGCGTGGTGTCTCACACCTATAATCCCAGCACTTTTGGGGACTAAGGCAAGAGGATCAAGGTAGGTGGATCTTTTGAGCCCAGGAGTTTGAGACCAGCCTAAGCAACACAGCGAGACTTCATCTCTACAAAAAAATTTTTAATTAGCCAAGCAAGAGAATTACTTGAGCTCAGGAGTTGAAGGTTGCAGTGAGCTATGATCCAACTATTGCACTCCACACAAGACTTTCTCTCAAAAAAGTTTTTTTTTTTTCGAATTCATAATTTAGTTTTTTCTGGACAGCGTTTCACTCTGTCTAAGGCTGGAGTGCAGTGGCTTGATCATAGCTCACTGCAACCTCGAACTCCTGGCCTTAAATGATCCTCTCGCTTCAGCCTCCCAAGTAGCTGGGACTATAGGTGTGAGCCAATGTATCTAACGCTCTTATAGTTTTTTTAATTGATAAGTTTAGTCATTACTCATTTTGAAGCTCAGCTTATTCTACATTTTATCTGTGGAGCTCCTTCAAGTTGGCTCCTGTGTGCCTTTTGTTTTTTATTATAATACTGGTTTTTGATGTATAATTTGCATGCAATAAGATGCACAGATTTTAACTGTGTAGTTTGATGAGTTTTGATAAATGTGTATACCCCATGTTCCTGTTTTTGAACCATTGTCTTTATTCTTCTTCTTCTTCGAGACAGAGTTTCCCTCTTGTTGCCAGGCTAGAGTACAATGGCACGATCTCAGCTCACTGCAGCCTTTGCCTTCCGCAGCCTTAGCCTCCCAAGTAGCTGGGATTACAGGCGATCACCACCACACCCAGCTAATTTTTTTTTTTTTGTAGAGATGGGTTTTCACCATGTTAGCCAGGCTGATTTTTTTTTTTGTAGAGATGGGTTTTCACCATGTTAGCCAGGCTGGTCTCGAACTCCTGACCTCAAGTGATCCACCCCCCGCTTGGCCTCCCAGAGTACTGGGATTACAGGCATGAGCCACTGTGCCCAGCTGATATGGTCCCACTTGTCTTTGAGTGCTTCCTTACTTTTGGCACAAAAAAGGTGGAGATTCACTTTGTACTTTCCTTGTGACTTGGTATCAGTCATTTCTTAAAAAACCTTTTGTCTCTTTAATGGAGAATGGCATTTAGAAACCAAGTCTGGGGCCAGGCATGGTGGCTCATGCCTGTACTTCCAGCACTTTGGAAAGCCAAGGCGGGTGGATCACTTGTGGTCAGGAATTCAAGACCAGCCTGGCTAACATGGTGAAACCCTGTCTTTACTCAAAATACAAAAATTAGCCAGGCATCTTGGCGGGCGCTTGTAATCCCAGCTACTTGGGAGGCTGACGCAGGAGAATCACTTAAACCCGGGAGGTGGAGGTTGCAGTGAGCCAAGATTGCACCACTACACTCCAGCCTGGGTGACAGAGCAAGAGTCTGTCTCAAAAAAAAAAAAGGAAACCAAGTCTGGGTTCAAGGAGTGCTCATTCCTACTGGAGTGTTATTATGTCTAGTTTCTATCCATGAGCACAACTAGAATATATATATTATTTCAATCATTTGTTCATATTGATATTTCAAACTAAAATTTAATATACCTGGGACTTACTGTTTTTAATTTTTTTTTAATAATCTGAAGGGAGACTTTACTTCATCTCTTTGATTGAATATTTGTCTCTTTTTTACTGAAAACTTTGGTCCCTATTAACATTAATTTATAGGTTTCTTATCTAGTTTATCCTATTCCAAATTATTTTTTATTCTTCTCTAACTTCTCATTACCAGTTGAGCATCAAATGTTGCCTTTTAAATCACTCTTTCATTCATTTCTTCTTTGAGAAGGTGCCACATGCTTGTCAAATTAAAGACACAGTCTCTCTCCTTTTAAATTCAAGGCTAAGCTTTTTCAAGAAGTGCAGTGTTTTGTGTGATGACCTCTGGTGCTGCCTTGATGTGTAAAATGTTTCTTTGCTTCGGGTTTCTACTTCCAGGGGTTTGTTGCATCGGACCAGTGTCCCCAAGGAAGTAGTTGATTATATCATCTTTGGCACAGTTATTCAGGAAGTGAAAACAAGCAATGTGGCTAGAGAGGTGGGTAAAACAAACTTGATGTCGTTTAAAGAGAAATAGGAGAATCACATTGAATTTCAACTAATAAAAGTTACTCTTTAAAAGCCTTTAAAATCTATTCAGTTACATTTAACCTAAAATGTGATTTTACAGCTTGAGTAATGTGTTACTTAATATGTAAAAGAATTATAAATCAAATGACATACACTATATTAGTTTATATTCATACTTTACTGTAAATCAGATTATTTGAGCTGTTTTAGGACATTGTGTCTTGTGTTAGGAAAGTAGAGATCAACAAAGTGTGGCTGACAGTATTTTTAGTAATGTTAGATATCGTGGCTTCCAATTAATTTGAAATTTCAACATTTTGCAGAGAACTAATTTCATGACTTGGTTTTTGTTAGCTGCAAGTAGCCTTGCTTACTCATTTGTTCCCATCGACTAGATGGCATGTAAGGCAGTTTGTTGTTTTTTTTTTTTAACTATTTCACAGGAGTTTACTTTTGCTCTAGTTGGCATAGCTCCATGTAGTGTTGATTGGGCAACCAAGATAACGACAGGCCTTGGAACGTCTGGGACGTGTCCTACAGGCGTTTCACAGAGAGTCCAAACACGTCTTCTGGGCTTTGTTTCAGTTTGAAAGTGGTTGTTTGGATGAAGTTGGCACCAAAAGCACATTTCAGTGTACTCAGCATTTTCTCTAGTTCTGGTCTTTGCTTGTTATATTGCTGAGTTCAGTATAGCTGTGAGCGTAATAACTTCTATCACTGTCAACTGAGAGACAAGGGCAAATGAGCAGGACTGAAAGTGCTTGTTTGGCTCCACCTCTGTGCCTGTCAGAAATGTTAACACTGCTGAAGGCCTGGCATGACTGAAGTCCACCAAGATCAACAGTGTGCTGCTGAGGGACAGGAAGGAATTAACAATAGGAAGAGATTTTGTTTCCCCTCTGAAATTTTTTGGTTTTCCCTGAACCTTAACATTTCTGAATGTTTCAAATATGACAATTTCATGGGTACATCAAGGTATTCACAATATATTTTCAACTTTTTATATTCTGAAAATAATATATAAGGGCCTTTAAAATGTAAATAGTAAATTTTTTTGCTGTTTTCTTCTCTTGCTCAACTTTTCATCCCACCCTTTCTTCCTTCTCCTCCACCTCAAAAAAATAGATAAATAAAAACAAATGTTTCCATTTTCTCTGTAATTCAGTTCTTTTTTTCTCTAAAACTAAAGCTATAATGTTTTTCTCTGAATTTTTTCCTGGAAATTTTACATCCATATGCAGATCTCAGCTACTGATTGACAGGAGGTAGATTCCCTCTGCCTGCTCTATACTAATACCAGTTATGTTGTGCTCCAGGTAATTTTTGCAGTGTCTGCAGGGAAAGATTGGGTCGAGGGGATACGTTATGAGAATGTCACTTTAAAGCTTATTGTAATCTAAAAGCTAACATTTCCGGCCAAAGAATTTTTTAGGCCTTATTACCTGTATTAATAATGTTAATATGCAGTCCTAAAGCCTTCTGGTGTTCCCAGGAACGTGATTTATTGAAAGGTTCAGCATATTTCCCTGTTCTCCAACTTAGAGGCATCTTCCTCCTTTGCCCTTAGTGCCCTGAGAGCAATTCAAACTTTCAATAGAAGTGAGTGGATAAGGGTCACCAATAGCCACATCTATTTAAAGCTCTTTCAATCCTGAGAGTCATCTAGGTCCAAGGGCAACACATATTAGAAAGGCTCTTGTGAGAATCGAGCCATTGCAACCTAAGTGCCCCTTACACTTGTCCCACTGCAGAGCTCTCCTCTCCTGCCCCCTGAGATATTTGTGCCTCCCTTCTTTTTGGATTGGTTTATGTTGAGAGGCTGATGCGCAGGTGCCTGGCAGAAGTTCTCAACAAAGCAGCTTTGGGCATTTAGAATCAGGCCTACCTGGAAAGACCAGAATGAGGTCATGTTGCAGGTACATCACTGTAACACATTTCTGTTTCTATAGACGATGGTAAATATCATAAAAGTTATAGAAGTATAAAGGTAAAAGTCAATTAAGAGACATTAAATCTCTAACTGAGACTTTGGAAACATTTATTTTACTAAATTATAGGAGAGTTTGCATTCTGAGGAAAATAGTTTCAGGAAAAGACCAATAAAAATGAACTCCTTATAATGGAATCCAGTATTTCATAGTAAATAATGTGTGGGTGTGTATGTGGGTGTGGGGGAATCTGGAAGCTTAATTTCTAAAGTAAAACTTTAATACTAAAAAAAATAAGTATTTTGTAATGCACCTATGCATTCATTACTTACAGAAACAAAAATGGAATCAGACACTGATTGGTTTTTGGCAGCATAATTTCCCCCAATAAATAGTATAATGAAATTATAGATGTCCTCATTTCATGTTTCACTTTCACTGTGCTATCATAGTAGAGGCCATCTTTGATAAATAACATCAATTTTCCTTAAAGCCGTTCAGATGACAAATTATTCTCTTTGTATCACCTGTTATGCCATCATCCTGGCCAGTTGTTAACTGGTCTGACCCTTATTTGTTCACAGGCTCACTTGTAACCCAGGCTGTTCTCCAGTTTCTTTCATTGAGTTGAGCTTCTGTATAGTTGACACGTTTTCCAATTCATCTTTGCATTGGGTCTGCAGGGTGCTGTCTGAAGTATCAGATGGTCAGTAAGAGAGGCCAGCTGGCAGTGAGCAGAAAGATAAGTGTAAAGCAGACAGGGTCCTAAGTGGGAACTCTGTTTATGAATCATCAGTTCCTCTAGAAATCATTTTCATGTTTGATCACTTTTGCTTTGCTGCTAAGCTTTGTGACTGATCATGAGACCTGATAACACAGATCGTGAGGACTCCACCCCATAGTATATTTCATCATTCCACCAACTCTCTTTAATAGGTTCTTTTAAGTATATTTGAACATTAAACAAGTTAAAATCAAATTATATAGTGATATCCTTGAATGCCCTGAGCAAAGCATCATAAGAAATTAGGTGAGACAGAGGAGTATTGTAGCCTTGTGTCTGCACTAGAAACCAGCCAGCAGGAATTTTGCAGATGCCTGTCAACTAATGGCAAGATTAAATCTTAGTAAACCATTTCTAATTTTATTTTAAATATTGCTCTGGAGAATTTTAAATTGAAACCCTTTCCAGATGACCATGAAGATCAGTGTTCAAAGCATCATTTACATGATGTTCTTCCCTTAATAGTGATCATTTCATTCACTGTCTTTCCTGAAGGCTGCCCTTGGAGCTGGCTTCTCTGACAAGACTCCTGCTCACACTGTCACCATGGCTTGTATCTCTGCCAACCAAGCCATGACCACAGGTATGTTTAAATGGAAGCAGATGATATATGTTAATTTTCCTCCTTTGTCTTTTACATTTAAAACTATAACTTTTTTTTTTTAAGACACAATCTCACTCTGTCACTCAGGCTGGAGTGCAGTGGCACCATCATAGCTCACTGCAGGTTCAAACTCCTGAGCTCAAGGGATTCTCCTGCCTTAGCCTCCCAAATAGCTGGGACTACAGGCGCTCTACCACATCTGGCTAATTTTAAAATTTTTTGTGGAGACAGGATCTTGCCATGTTGCCCAGGCTGGTCTTAAACCTCTGGCCTCAAGTGATCGTTCTACCTCAGCCTCCAAAGTGCTGGGATTATAGGCATGAGCCACCATGCTCTGCCCAAAAAGTACTCTCAACAGAAGTAAAAGATTAGCACAGATCTCTATGCTTGCGTTGTTTTGTTTTTGTTTGTTTTTTTAAGTAAGACCGGGTTTAAAATTTGGAGGTTCTGACCGTAGTTAACTTCTTTTTTTGCTCTCCACACCTGAGAGACATTGCCATTGGTGTGGTTCCTCCCTGAGGAATGTGGCAGGCTGCAGCAGGGAGTATCGACTGCAGGAGTATATCTCTAGGAAGGTACTTCAGCATCTGAGGCGTGAATAAACAGTTTACAACCTGCCAGGCTTGCAACCTAGGTGGTTCAGATACGACATTTTCCCACAAAGTTACGGTCTTCCTTCCTTCACCGTTACCATAGTTGTAAATCATTGCTTTAGATGGCACAGCTCTTTCCTTCACTTTCTCCCCACATCCTTGGCATTTTTATAAATCACTGAAAATTCTCCTAACAAACTTTAGCAAAATTGTGGGATGTTTTGTAGCATCAGCCCTTAGTGTGAGGAGATAGGAAACCTGAAAGATATCATGTGCTCATCTAGTAACATCAAGGCCCGGGTGGGCAGCCCACCTCATGTGTGGCAGGGAGTGATGCTCATGACTGGGGGCATTCGCCACTCTAGGCAGCATGTGACCAACTTCCCGTTAGAGAAACCAAATACTGGCCAGTAAGGAGAGAGGGGGCCTGCCTTACATTTCAACAGCTAGAATCTCTCTGCTTTGTAGCAGAAGTTAACATTCTCTTTATAGGATAAAAAATCTTTCTTAAAACTGAAGCTGGGAGCATATAAATATGTAAGATGTTCTGGTTTGGAATATGATTTGAGAGTTGGTCCAATGGATATTTCCAGAAGTTGATGTCCATATGGCAGGAATGAAACTTGTTTTTCTCTAATGTGTTGAGGTGTTTTTAGTCATTTAAAAAAATTACCTTAATTCTTCTGAACAGTTGAAAACTTTGATAATTACAGATGTTGTACAAAGCTGATAACTGTTATTCAGCTTTTTAATCAAGAAGCTTACATTAGAATGATATGTTACTGTAAACGATATTCATGAAGTATAACCTGTGCCCTCTAGGTGTTGGCTTGATTGCTTCTGGCCAGTGTGATGTGGTCGTGGCAGGTGGCGTCGAGTTGATGTCCGACGTTCCTATTCGTCACTCAAGGAAAATGAGAAAACTGATGCTTGATCTCAATAAGGCCAAATCTGTGGGCCAGCGACTGTCTTTAATCTCTAAATTCCGATTGAATTTCCTAGCGCCTGAGGTAAGGCTTGCGTTTGCAGGGCATCCCACTGCAGAGATTTAGAATTAGGTATGGCAGTGTGGACCCTGCTATGCTCTAATAGGTATAGATTCTATAGTTACAGGATGGGGTTATTTCGTCAAGATGAAAAAAAGATGGTGGTTAGAAAACTTTCATTTGTGAGCCCTCTTTAGAGATCCTCTGCTTACAAAGAGCTTCCCTTGTCTTGGTCTTCATTGATTGATAGTAAACAAATGGATTTTAACTTTTCCAAATAACACAGAACAATCCTAGGTGTTGGAATAGCACGACACTGTTAACAGTGTCCCTGCTACTCGGATATCTCCTTTCCCAGCTCCCTGCAGTTGCTGAGTTCTCCACCAGTGAGACCATGGGCCACTCTGCAGACCGACTGGCCGCTGCCTTTGCCGTTTCTCGGCTAGAACAGGATGAATATGCACTGCGCTCTCACAGTCTGGCCAAGAAGGCACAGGATGAAGGACTCCTTTCTGATGTTGTACCCTTCAAAGTACCAGGTAAAGTGAAATGCTTCATGACACTTATTAGGGAGTTCTGAGTTGCCTAAATTGCTCCTAAAACTCAAAAAAATCCCAAAGGATTTTTCTTAAGGATGTTCTGTTTCCAAAATATTAAGTCTTTATTCTTAAACATGGACTCAAATTTTGATTTATGTCATAACAATGGGTAAATTTTTTTTTTAATTTCTATGAGAGTGTCCTTTTAAGGGCTGAGCACTGTGACTCACGCCTATAATCTCAGCACTTTGGGAGGCTGGGCAGGGGGATCACTTGAGGCCAGGAGTTTAAGACCAGCCTGGTCAACAGAATGAGACTTCATCTGTAATTTTAAAAAAAAAGAAAGAAAGAAAGAAAGAAAAACAGTTTCCTTTTAGATCTTCCTGACATATTTTAGTTCTTATATACATGCCTGTTTTTAAAATTCCTGAATCATTTGACTTCTGTATAGAAGAGCCGATGGTGAATGAATGTCTTAAGAAAATAGGATGTCCTATTTTTAGTAAAGCATTTAGATGATTTCCCAAATGCCTTTTAAGAGTTTAATTTAAAACTTGGTGATACATGGTAACTATAAACACTGCTTCTAGTGAATAGGTAAAGTTTATATTTCATTTGTTTTTGTAACTTTTAAAGCATATTTCTCTGGAGAAGATATATAAGGCTTGTAGTTCCATAGAGTTTTTAAGAAATCCTTTTTTCTATAGGAAAAGATACAGTTACCAAAGATAATGGCATCCGACCTTCCTCACTGGAGCAGATGGCAAAACTAAAACCTGCGTTCATCAGGCCCTACGGGACAGTGACAGCCGCAAATTCTTCTTTCTTGGTAACTGTCAATGCTATTTGTGTTTAATGGTGACTCTTCTACTCCTGTACTCTCCATAGAAAAACGTAAAATAAATTTTTTGTGTGTATTATGAATAGACAGTTAAAAATACAGTTATATTAAAATGGAGTCATTAAGAAAAAATAGACTCCATTTAATAGTCTTAATTTTAAGACTAAGTTTTAAGGCCTGAGAAGTCACGTAATCCAACCACCATTCTGCTACAAAAGCGCCTCTCTTCAGGCACTTAAAAAGCTTTTATGGCCTATGGTGGGCCTTGGAAATGAAAAGAATAGACAATTGCGATATAGTAAGATGCTGTGATGGCTGTAAGCATAGGCTCGTGGAGAAAATAGGGAACCCCTGACCCAGATGTGGGATAGTCAGAGAGTCTTGTTGGAAGAGGTAACACTTGAGCGGCAAATCTTGAAGGAAGAGTAAAAGCCAGTTTAAAAAGGCTTTTAACAGGCATTCTGGACAAAGGGAACAGCAAATGCAAAATCAAGGAAGTACAAGGGCAAGGGCTTCTTTGGGAAAAATGTAGATTGGAGCATAAGGTATGAACTGGGAAGTCATGGAAGGCAAGGAAAAGTAGGCAGAAAGAGTAACGGGATACTTCTTCCAGCTCTGAGTGTTAGAAAACTGCTTCGCACTGACCCCAACATTATTTTCTTGTAAGCATCGTGGAACAAATATACCCATTTTTTTTTTTTTTAAACTTATCCATATGTAGCTTCACATTGTTCCTTGTTTTCTGACTCCTCAATTTTTTTTTTTTTTTTTTTTTGGAGACGGAGTTTCGCTCTTGTTACCCAGGCTGGAGTGCAATGGCGCGATCTCGGCTCACCGCAACCGCCGCCTCCTGGGTTCAAGCAGTTCTCCTGCCTCAGCCTCCCGAGTAGCTGGGACTACAGGCACGTGCCACCATGCCCAGCTAATTTTTGTATTTTTAGTAGAGACGGGGTTTCACCATGTTGACCAGGATGGTCTCGATCTCTTGACCTCGTGATCCACCCGCCTCGGCCTCCCAAAGTGCTGGGATTACAGGCGTGAG
>PVKV010030691.1:0-21951 GCA_004027835.1 Alouatta palliata
GCTATGCATCAAAGATGAGCTATTTCCACCTGCAAACAAACCCAGAACAAATGAACATTGACCATTTCTTATCATGGCCTAGAAATCTTTTGCAGATTTTCTTCAGTATATCATCCTGACAAACAACTCAGGTTACTTTTCCCTTAAGCACCTAAATATTCACTTTGAAATAAGCTGGATTTAAAATAGTTAAAGAATAGTTTCAAATGCTTATGTGTTGACATATTTGGTATCTGTCATTTCAGAACTTGCATTCTTTGTGTTTTTAAACTTTCAGTATCTAATGAAGTATAGTGGTCTTCTTAAAAACGATTTAATGTAGATAATAACAGTGAATATCTTACAGTATATAGGAATGTCTGAATATTATATATTTCAATGTGAAGACTCTAGGGCTGAAAAGAACATTTCTCTTATCTTGACAACAATTGCCTATCTGGTAAAGTATCTGTAGTCATGTTGATCCCAGGTTAGCCTTGTGTTTCAGGGCAATCTATTGGCCATTATTTATTAATTATAAGACATGAAATCTTAGAAATAAATTTTGATTGTGATATGTGAATAAACAGAGCAAAATCCAACAGTGCATTTCAAAATCAAATAGAGATCTCTTTTCTTAAGATAGAAGAAAAAAAAATTTTTAGAAATACTCACCAAATAACCAGAACAAGAAACAGAACCTTATTTTTTCCTGAATGAACTAGAAGATCATCATCTCTACAAACTATAATTTATAAAGAAATTAAATAGAAGGAAAGTGAGAGATAGGTGAAGTTATTGACAGAAGGAAATCTCAAAGTGGCAGAGCAGAGTTATCCTAAAAAAGTGGTTCACAGTAAAAGGCAAACCAAACTGCAGTCTGAAATCATGGAATGGTTGTGTGTGCTGGCACCTCCTTCAGCATAAAATGGAAGCAGGTATATCAGGAATGAATTTCACAGAGAAAGATATTCTCAGAAGCATCATGAGAGTACAGCAGGGGAAGAGAGAGAAACCCTGCACTGGGAAGAAGGTACATCTGACACTAAATATGGCTCTGAAAAAGTAAAAGTAAAAAGTGTGTCCTAAGAAAATTCCTACTACTCTGGAATATGTCCTTGGCCCCTTCTCTACATGAACCTCCTGCAAACGGCCTGAACAGGAATAATTTATTAAAAGATGAATTATTTTAAAAAATGAACACAGAATATGCAGAACAACAACCAGAAAGGAGCTGGCACAATATAAAAAACACTGCGAGGGAAAATCAGAGCCAGACTAAGGAGCAATAGTAAAACAGAGACAAGTATTAGGAAAACATTACCACAAAGGAGACAAAGAAGTACAACCACAAATATTGCTACGAGTTAAATAAGTACATAAAAACAATGAAGTATCTGACTTTATAAAATAAAAGTTCAAAGTGGAGGTACAGAAGGTGTGATTTTAAACTAAAGGCAACTGATATTACTTAGAAAGGCAAAAAAGAGAAAAAGAAAGTATGATGTAATGAAACCCATAGTGAAAGCAGTTCAGATTTTCATTTCTCAAAAAAAGAAAAAAGCAAATTTAAAAACTTACAATGATATGTTAGACAGAAGATAAGAGATTTGAAATAAAATGCAAATTAACAAGGATTTTAAAAGATTAAAGAAAATAATATATAAAGGAAAAAGTAGTTAATTCATATTTAATGTTTCTGAAAACAAGAAACAAAAACAGAAACAGAGAAGTAATATGTTGCAAAATGTCAGAAAATAAGAAAACCTGAATATGTAAATTAAAATGGCATATCTTATTCTGAAAGAAAAAAAGATGAGAGGCAATCAATACCCATCCACTGCCTGGTAAAATTAGTTAGTAAAACAGCAACAATATTAAGCCCTAGCACATCAATTAGAAATGAAAAACAACAACCATCTCTGAATATCTCTTGGGCCAATAACTTAATTAAAACAATAGCATTAAAATATCTAGAAAATAATAACAACATAAACATACACATTATAATTTTGAGGTCAATTAAAACAATGCTAAAAAAAAAAGTTAAAAATTTTTTAATACACAAGAATAAAAAATAAAGTAAGGTTCAATTGAAGAAGCTAGAAGAATAAAACCGAAGTAAACCTTAGAATTATAACAGAGGAATCAGTAAAGAAAAAAGCAAAGATTAATATTATAATGTAGAAATATAATTTATATATTTAATCTAGTAGATTTTTCTTTTAATAAGAACCAACAAAATATAAACATTTAGCCAACTTAATTAAAAATGAACAGACACACATATATGAAATAAGAAATGCTACTCAGGGAAAAATGATAGAGAAAGTTAATGTAAATAAGCAGTATTCAAATGAGAACTCGGAAGAAAGAAAGAAGAAAAAAAACTTAAGGGGGTAAGTATGAATATCAGAAATACAGATTGTGGTCAAAGAGCTATCCTCAAATGAGCAACGGGCCAATCAATTTAGATTCACAGAGAAATTATACCAAACCTTTGAAAGTCAAAACTCTTATGAATCAGATATAGAGAAACAGAGAAATAAATTAATATTCTGATAAGTGATATTGATAAAACTGACAAAAAGAACACACAAATGATTGTATCAAATATTCTGATATATAAATATTTGTATTCAAATCCCCCCAAATATTAGCAAATAAAATTCAGTAGCAGAGTTAGATCACTATTTCAAGATATACCTTAAACTGTATCACATTTTATCAAACAAACAAAAATCTATAAAAGGACTAAAAGAAGATATACTAGAAATAAAAATAATTTCACAGTAGTAAAATCCCTTTTATTTATGAAACAAAAATCAGAAGACACAAAAGAAAAAATTTGGTAACTATAAATTCATAAACAAAACATTGGGCATAACAAGATAATGTAATAAATAAAGTGAGAGGTAAATATTGTAACTTAAATGACACACAAGAGTTTAGATTTCCTTGACATAAAAAGATGATTTAGAATATTAGTTAGAAAAAGATCAATAACACAATAAAGTAATTTATATTCAGTTAATAACAGCTATAAAACATAAATGATCATATAAAAAGTTGTGTAAAAATTACTTATAGTGAGAGAAATCCAAAATAAAATTACAATAAGAACAATTTTTCATCTAGAGCTTGGCCAAACTCAAAAGGTCGGCTCTGGAAAGTTACAGTCTCTAAATTTAAAGAGCACTGTATTTAAAATTTAAAATGGATATACTCTTTAACCAAGTAGTTCTACTGGAAAAAAATTTATTCTAAAATTATAGTCACACATTTAAAAAGTAACTATCCTCTTTTGAAATTAATGCACCATTGTTTGCATTTGCTGAGGAAAGATCCTTTCATTTGAAATCTTTTTTTTTTTTTCATATATTTCTCAAACAATGGCTAGCAATGGTTGTTCCTGAAAGGTGAGTGTGGTATTAGATGTCTTTAATTGAGGTGTCCTAGAAACAGACACTGAGACAGAGAAAGCAAAAAGTATTCTTTAGGGCAATATCTAAAAGGGAGTGAGAAAAACAAGTTTATTCAAAGGCAGAAATTCAAAGATGACTCACAAAAAAAACAAGTTTCTCCAGATCCCACAAAAAACAAAGGCACTGAGAAGTCCTCCCTTAGATTGTCCTAATTTGGTGTAAGGGGACTGAGCTGGGTCTTTATAGCTCCCACATTAATGCAGGCTGCTCCCAGGGGGACTTGGGACTTTGAGTAAGGTGGCTCTCATCAACTCAGGGGAAGTCCATGAGACAAACTCAGCTGAGAGCTTTCAGCTCTCAATTTCTTCAGCAACTGCAGGGATGAATGTCTCATCCCTGCAAGGGGAAGAGGATGGGCGGTGGAATGTAACACCCCCACAACATGCACTGCACTGGCAGATCATAGGAAGAGGGAAATTTTTTTTACTATAAATACTTCTGAACCTTTTCTATTTTGTATTAGTATCACAATGTATTTTTAAACACAATACCTAGTCAAATAAATAAACAATGGAGAACAGCAACCACAAAACAAAATGCAATGGGGCACAGGGATACTTAAGAGATTACTGTACGCCAGAGAGTCACATCAATAATCATCTGCAAAAGGCCATTTCCTCCAAGCTAATCTACATTTCTCTAGTCCGTGGAAAATCATGGTGGGGAAGATAAAACGATGCTCTATTCAATAATAAGCAAAACATTATCTGAACAACCATCTGTTTGAATGCTGAACAGTCTGCTTGCTTCATCAAGCCTTTAAAAATTTCCAGTTTACACAAGCTCACAACCTCAAAGGCAATAAATTCAACTATATCCTTGCCATCTGTGGCCATTGGCCAAAATGTTAGCCCTCCCATCAGTAATTATCTTTGCAATACTTCTTTGTGTTGCTCTTTCTCAACTCTTCTACCTACTGCCCACATTTCTCCCAACCATTTTTTTCTAAATTCCTCAAACTCTTTTCTCCAATTGTAAAACTCCCTTTCAGTCTTAATTTTTTCAAGAAATATTTCTTCTACCTCCTTAACTTTAATACGAGCCCTACTCTTTTTGAATTAGTGTACTCCCTGTGTCTTACCTGTGTAGTTGCTCCTCGTCTTGCCTGTGTAACACATAGAGGTGAATAACTCTGTGTGCAACAGATATTGCAACTATGTCCAACCTGTTGTTGTGCAATAGCTAGCCATCTACTTGTTGGGAACAAAGTAAATCTCATTCTTGTAATTACTCCTAGGGATGGGGACATTTAGATGATTGCTTTTTCACCTGTGGAAAACTCTCCCTCCTCTTTTGAGTTTCAAGTCATCTAGCTTTACTATTTTCTTCCCCACTTGTATTATTTTCCCAATGTCCTATATAACCTGAACATTAATGTGGAGACCCATTATATGCTAATGCAACAACCACCTCCAGAGACAAAGAGAAGGCTGGAAGATTACTTTCCGGTTTTGATTTCATAGTTCTTGAGTTCAATTTTTTTAGGGGTCCAGCCATCTGCCAGCCATTGGATTCCATGGGAAAATAATATATTTCTTCAAATTAGTTACTTAATCACTTTTTGGGGAAAAGATGCTTGCCATGGTAGAAAACACACTGGCTGCTTGGGAGTGAAAATAATTGTCTGTCTTAATTTTTCTACTTGAATATTAAGTGTCTTTGTTTCTTTAGGTCTCCATTTTTCATTATTAATAGTCCCTTAAAGAAAGCATGGTGCAGTGGATAGAACCCTGAATTAATGGTGAGGAACCAGGTTTTTTCTCCTTGTTCTGTTACTTAATTATCCATGTCATCTTAAGAAAGTCATTTAACATCAAATGCCTTAAGTTCTTCCTATTGAAGATGACCATAGCAGAGATATTGAACAAGAAAAAAATAATTGATACACAATCAGAACCTGACATATTATTGTAAAAAATCATTTAGCTTTGTTAGAGCGTATGTATTAGATGACTTGTTTTCACACCTTTGTTAAAGCAGTGAAGCTCACATGAAACCCCATTTCTAAAACAAACATTTATCATTTAAAAATATTGTTGTAAAGTTATTAGCTAATGACAGAAAGTATAAGTCCACTGGTAGTGTATGTTAACATACTGACAACGGACACTCATTGAATATTATGCCATAAGATCATATAATTTAAGTAGTTCAATAATATGGTCCTTCATTTGTTCAGCAGTAAACTCCACTAGACACAGCAGAATTTTCCTCTGTAATTAAGTTTTAACATATTAATAGATTACAATTTATTAAAATATGTGTCCTATGAAGTATGTTTGCTGTTCTCTCTGTTCAAATATTCTATTCCTCTGACTTTCTGTTAAATTGTTAGAATAAAGAGAATAAAAATATATATATATATATATACAAACTTTCTAATATCTGAAATGATTGTGACTATGTACTCATAATGTATATATGTTTATATTACGAGTATATGTGAGTATATACAGAAATATATTATGATGGTATATGTGTATAATATGTAGATATATATGAGATATACATATATATGGCATATATGTATATTTATACTCATAATATGTATGTATATATGTACTCACATATCCTCATAATATATACATACATATGCAATATATATCTGCCACTGTCACCAACATAAAAAATTCGGTGTCTGTCTTTTTTATCTGAAACTATACATAATTTTTACCCATGTCTTTTCAAGCTTTATTTTAAAATGTGTGTTGGTAATACAAGAGTGTATTTAAAAATATGAGTGACCTCTTTATCTTACTTGACTCTATTGGAATTATTAACAGATTCACCAAAGATTTATTATTCTCCAAACATAGAGTAGTTAACATTTAAGTTTTAACAACAATTTCCAGGTTGCTTGTAGATGTTTTATTCAGTAATAAGAATTGTATTGTGTATAATCCTATGGAAAGATATTATAATTAATTGGTGAATTGCTATGGTATTGGTAAGTATTTTAAACTTAATTACTTCTTCCTTTTGCTTTCTGCTTCAGATTATCAGTTAAGAAAGTCTGGCAAAGATATTCCAAAAAATAGTGCATTCAGTTGGAGAACCAAAATGTTAATACTGAAATTTCTTTATTTTACACGTATTCAAAATCTAAACGGTTTTGTTCTTTGTAAAGTTTTAAATTAATGGCTAGGACAAAAAAAAAAAAAAAAGACAATTTGTGGAAAGGAAATCTCAGATGCAAGAAACTTATTCTTTTAAGCTGCAGAGAAATGTAGTGCATTTATCAGCTTTGAATGGATATCATTGTGTTTATAACAGAGTGGAGGCACCATGCAATTTTGCTCCTGAAATTGGTTTATATAGATGACTGGTTGCTGTGAAGTGTGTGTCAGAGTTCCATGCAGCTGTTATGAAGTAGTACAATTGTCATCGCTTCTTACATGGTTGTTGAGAAGAGCTTGAGAGCCCAGCTCAGTCAGCTGTTGAATAGATAACCCAACACAGTTAACGTGGCATACATTGTAAAGAATTACATGCTTGCTACAATGAGCTTTGGGCCTTTGGTCTAGATAATAATCCTGGTGGGTGTACCACGTGTAGTGGCTGTCTGATCACTCAGATATAACTGACGAAACATGAGGAAAAATGTCAGTCGACTGAAAGAAAAATCCTGCTGCAAGTTTGTTTAAGGTTCATGTAAACGGCTATGTGTATTTTTTAACCTCAAGTCTCCCAAGAACTTGATTGCCATGCGAAACGTCTAACACTAATATGCAAAATCTGGAGAGGATGACCTATTTAAGGCTGTATTTAAATATATTCATGTGCCTGAAAGCACTGCATATCTGTTTTGGTTACAGATTCAGCATTTCTGTTTCACAGAAAATAAAGCCTTTCTGAAAATCAACTTACATATACAATGTATAAATAGAATGCAACTAGAAAAGATAATGATTGACAACTTTTGAGTCATGATGATATTTATGGTAATTTCCAAGAACATTAAGAATAGCAATGCAAATATTTTGGGTGATTATTAATTATAATGAAATGAAATTTAAAAAGTGGAAAGAAATACCACTATTTGCCATTTAAATGTAAACACAAACACTGGGATAATTAACATGTTATAATAATGTTCATGAAGCCCAAAGGAGATGAAAACCACCAAAGTTAGAGGATTTCCAACTTAAAGCTTTTATTTATTTTTTCATTCTCTAACTTGTGCTTCTGGACTTGCTTGTTGCAGTCCATATGGCATGTCATAAGCATGGCTTGAACTCGGACTACTTTGATTCCTATACTCATTGGGAGTATTTGTGGATATAGCATCTGCTTAAACTTGGAGACTTTTTTATATTTGATAATTTATGTCTTCAAAAATTACTACTTTATCTCCCTAACTTTCATAAATAATAATTTATTCATCAGCAAATAATGAAACTCAGAAAATAAAACAATTTCCTGGTTTTAAGTGATTCATATGATAGGAAACTGAGTTTTTATAACTTGAGCTAATTTCAGTTTCTTATTATTATTCCCTCAAATATCATTTTTACAAAGTTAGAGAACTGTGTGTATATTTTAGCTTAATCTCTTACCAAAAGCATGAATTGCTTTTAAATATATATGACTGATTTTTATAATAATAGCAATAGATTCAACTATCTGAGAAATCTCTTAAACAGTATACCATCTACCAGTCAAAACACGTTAATTCCTGTTCCTATTACTTACATTTCTGGGGATTGTCTTCCGATTAGCATATTTCTTAAATCAGTGCTTCTCAAAATGCAGTCCAGATACCAACTGCATCAGTCGTCCAATAGTAAATTTCAAAGATTTGGGTGTAATAAGCTGTATTATATATCAAGATCCTTCATATTCACATTAAAATCAGAAGATTTTCCTTATATAGTATTAAAGCCTATCATAAACTTGTGAGAAATAGTTGTAGAGTCATTAAAATTCAGTTTTCTATGATAAATACTATTGTAAAATTAGTATTTGTCAATAAGGCTATTGAAAAATGTTCACCTCACACCTAATTAATTGCAAGCCAGGTACTGTTTTTAAATAACAACCCTTTCCCATGTATTTTCCTCCCAATAAATAAACTCTTAAAGCACTTTTTAGTGCTTGAAGCACACGAGGTGCTACACAATAAATAAATAATATTATACTGTGTCCCATTTTTTATGGCCTGAGTTTAAATTTTCCAAAATAAAATATTTAAACATTTTGTATTAAAGCAAATAGAAATTGAAAAGATTCAACATGACCACAAATTTATTTCCATTCTTCTCATCAGGAGTGATTCTATTTTTCAACCTCTTAAATCAGGGCTGGCCTACTAAACAGCTTTGTCCAGTGGATTGAGAGGAAGTGACTGTGAGCCTAAGTCTAAAAAGGCTTTACAAGTTTTTATGTTCATGCTCTTGTAACACTACTGCCATGTTGTAGGAAACCCGTGCCATCCTGTCAAAGGAGTTATGTGAAGGATATTATAGACCTCATACCTAATGGCCCACATTAACCACCAAACTCACAAGTGATGCCATCTTGAACCCTCCAGCCCCAATTGAACCTCCAGTGACTCCTTCCACATGAGTAACACAAGATAAAAGCAGAAAAAGTCACCCAGCTGAGCCAGCCCTAAATACAAAGTCAATAGTACACAGATAGTTATTATTTTAAGCCACTAGGGGTTTGTTGTGGTTTGTTACACAACAACAGATAACTGAAACAAACTGATTATTCTGATGATTTCTTTGATAAATATGTTTGTAAAAGAAACACCACGATAATAATAATAACAGTTTCTATCTCAAGATACTAACTTATATTTCAACAACTCTCATTCTAAATACAAGAATCAAAAGCATAGACTATATATATTTGTGGTTGAAGAAACTGGATTCCAAATATTTTTATCTGTGTTACCAAATAAGCCATCTTAATAATGAAAATGTTATTCCATTGACTGTGTCTTTTCTTTATTTTGTCTAAATGAAAATAAATTTACCTTTTTTACTGTATGAAATGATTCTTTTAATACATTGGCTGTGTTTGGTTATTTAGGAGAAGAAAACTCATCCTTTTTCTGATATAATAGAATTATTAGTTGCCTCAACTTGATGATGATCCTTAGAGAAGACATATTTCTGGGATGTATTAGAACTCATCTGAACCACTCAGTGATGAAGAAATGAACTTTTAAATAATCTATTATCATTTTTAGAGATCTACTTACATGACATTGTTTGCCTTCTTGTTGCTTCTTTTGTGGGAAGTGGGTTTACATCAAGTAATTTCTACTAAGCTATGGGTTCCAAAGCATATACTCCATTGACTTCACTGCTTTTCACAGTGTGCTTTGGGCATAGTCAGTCACCATGGCCCTAAGGTCTCATTCTGCCAATCTTAACATTTTATATCTCTAAAGACACATTATTGTAGAAATTTCCTTTTTGATCTTTCTTGAGTCACTTTCTATTTATTGCTCCTCTTAGTAAAATGAAAGCTGACCCTGAATCTAGTCAACATATTGTTTGTTGAAACATTCCACTTGGTGGTAAATATACAGATTTTTACAGTGGCTTTTTAAATACATTTCGTCTATTCAAGCCTGGCTGCATTTCTGAGCAGTAGACATAGGTTATGTTCTAAAAATATAATATATTTCAGTCTTTCTTTTGAGACTGATATACTGGACATTTATGAGTTTGATTTACTTGTTTCTTTCCTTCACCCATCACTTCCTTTGAAGATTGAACGTATTAACAGAGAGGTCTCTCTTTGAGAAACTTAGCTAGAGTCATTGTCAGGATTTTACTTCAATGGGAAATGCTAACAACATGCTACTAAAGATCCATACTTTCCTGTATGAAACGCCAAGTTCATGTTTTGGAACAAATAGATTGATGGAGATTACTTGATGTAAACCCATTTCTCACAAAAGAAGCGAGGCAAATTTACAAAACAACCAAGCAACAGTAAACACAACAACAAATCATTCTGAAAACCTATGACCACTTACAGATTGATAGTAATAAGTAAATAAAACAGATTTCTGGAAAAGCAGCAATAGGCTTGACTGTTTCTCAGTAGTTAGTTTTATTTGTTTGCATTTTTTAGTTTTTATTTTTTCTTTTAAAAAATGTTTATCACTAATCATATTTACAAGACTGCAAATTTGTATAAGATTACAATTAATACATGCATTTGCTCTCTGTATTTATTGATGTACTCAATTTATGGGAATTTATTAATTATACAGCTTTAAATATTAATAAAATTTGAAATACAAAACATACAATAGGAGGTTTGTATTTGTATGGCTAACACAAAAAGTATGTCAGTTTCTAAGGGAGTAACCTACAAAGTGGTTGCTAGGTCTAGTATTGCATAACTACAGAAGTCATCTATGTTTCAGAAGGTATGTGTTAAAAATTTAAAATTAGAATAAATCACAAGTTAGATATAGAAGATTATTACCTACCAGATCAATTTCCAAACACCAGTTAATTTCAAAGCACTCATTCCTGTTGGTGTGAGATTTTCAGCCTCCTCACTCTCAAAGAGAGCACTTGCTGTGCTCCCAGCAGGAAGCCCAAATTCAGCAGTGCAGTTAGGATACAGCTCTTATGCCTAGGAACAGCAAGGGATACTTCAAATATGAAACACTTGCTCTGAAAAGAGCTTTCTAATATATGTGCATGTTTGTAATTTGGCCTGTCATGGAATATTATCATATAACCCTGAGAGCTCTCGCCACTCCCAGCTTTGCTGGTGTCAAACTTTTTCTTTACATAATAAAAAAATAATAATAATGTCAATGACATAATTACTTTTAGACAGCTAAATAATTATGATCTGACTAAAACTTGTCCTTCTACTATGAGTACACTGATGATAGATCCCATGACTATTTGACATATTCTTTCAACAATTCATATTGCGATTAACTTGTAATATCATTTGGTCAATAGTAAAGCACAGATACATTCACTTATTTACTAGTCAACAAGAATTTATTGAATAACTGCTATGTGTTAGTCTCCCTTAGATGAAAAAGAGATTGGACTGAACAAAACACAATGTCTAGCTGTCATAAAGCTTGTATTCAAATGGGGGAAAATAGCCAATAAAAAATAAATAAATAAGTAAGTATAGATGTATACACACACCCACACATGTAAAATCAGGGGTACTCATGAATGATAAAGTATGATAAAAAAAGAGTGAGTAAAAGAGGGCACTATTTTAGGTAGCATAGTCAGAGAAAGTCTCTCTGAGGGTATGATAGTTTATCATAGACCTCAATGAAACAGAGAAATGAGACAACCAAATATTGAGGGAAGTGACATTCCAGACAGAGACTTTGAATGAACAACTTGGTACAAGCTCCCAGGAACAAGGAAGAGGGCCAATAATTAAAACCACAATAATTCCATGGGTGTTAGATTTGTCCAGTTGCTTTAAAACAAATTTCCACTTGTATTTTAAGTAACTATGTCATAACTTTCTGTTTCAGCCTCACTGCTACCAGTGCTATCCTATGAAGTATTCACTTTTCAGTCACTCCTACATTCTCCACATGCATTTTCAGTTGTGAACTTCAAAACTGAACGCTGCACTGCCAATGGTCTGTGCTCTGGGGATACGGGCAGTTACAGTTTTATCCAGACAGCTATGCATGCACCCGATTGGCTTCACTGCTTCTCATAATGTGCTTTCAACATAGTGACCCACCATGGCCCTAAGATCTCATTCTGCCAATCCAAACTTTTCTATCTTTAAAGACATTGTAGAAATTCCCTTGTTGATCTTTGGTCACTTCTTATTTATTGCTCCTCTTGGTAAATGACAGTTTGAATTTCTTTTCTTAAATGGTCCTAGGTTCTTGCTCTGCAAATTGCTATCATTGTCAGCTTGTTCTTTTGTCATATAAATTGTCGACAAAAATAATGTTAACCACCATATCCTAGAGTGGTGCCTGTTCCTCCCCAGAGCAGACTGTGATCCCGTGAAATCTCTTCTTTGATGTTAGACTTCTATCCATTTTGCTCACAATAGACATATTGTACCTCTAAGTGTGATTAGCAAACCTGTGTTATCAGCAGCATCAGAATCACCTGAACGAAGAAATTTGGGCCTCACCCAAGTCTTATTGAACCCACTTCTGCATTTCACATGAGCTCTAGAAAATTCATATGCACATTTCTTTTTAAGAAGCTCTGTACCAGATGACCTCACAGCAGACTTCTTCCTAATTATACAGTTCTTTCAAAATTGTCTCTAAGTTGTCAGGGTGTAAGTGATTCTCCTCAGAAGGGGAAAAACATGATACAAGCCAACATATTACGCTGTATTATAATTATCTCCAAATTTGATTATTTCTGTTGTACATTTAAACTTTTATAATCTGATATTTGCTTTTCTGAATAGGCGGTACTTAACCTACCTAATGCTTGGTCTGACTTTTCTGTTACTTAAAATAATTGTACATTATTCATTATTAGATATAGTGTCTAAACCCTGTATAGCATACTGGTCTTAATATACTGATGGTCTCTTGGAAAGAAATCAGTTCATCATCTAATTATCTCTACTGCCATCTTTTCCCACTGTATATGTTTGTCATTAAGCACAGAGCTCAGTTCTAGACATATCTCCTCATTTTAATGGACATCTTGTTAGGAGTACCCTGAAATGTGGTACTCCATTTAATAGTCTGAGAGAAAATCCAAATTTTTGCTCCTCTACCTAGACTTATATTAAAATATCAACATAACACACTAATATTTAAAAAAACAAAATAATTCATTATGAAAATATTTTCATTTCAATATGTAAATGCTTGGGCATTTGTCAACATGAGGAAATCATCATAATGATAAAATCACTGTGAATGTGACAAATGAAAATGCAGATAGATGAAGGTGCTTTAGATTAACTAATCAAATGCCACAAGCAACATCACTATTGGTGATTTAACAAAGTGATGTGCAACTCAGATAACGTTTTGAACAAAACAACATAATCTTCCCTTAATATTCATAGACTTGCTATCTTTAAGAAATCAGAACATATTCAAACTTCGAAAAACTAATTTTTGTTTAAACTTAACTCAGAATTATGTTTTAGGTTCTGATAATTAAAAGTATCTTTAATAGGCTTTATTTTTAAGAAAATGTTTAAATTTACAGAAAAGTTGAAAAGGTAGTACAGGGAGTTTTTCACATGACCCTTCATCCATTTTGCATATCATTACTGCTTACATTAGTATAATACATTTGTTTCAATTAATAAATCAACTTTGAGACATTGTAGTTAACTAAAGTCTGTAGTTTATTCAAATTCCCTTAGTTTTTCTCTAGTGTCTTTTACTATTCCAGGATCCCATCCAGGATAACATATTACATTTAACTTGTCTTCTTAGACTCCTCTTTGCTGTGACAATTTCTCAGACTTTGTTTCTGGCAATGTTGACAGTTTTGTATTTTGTCAGTATTGAAGGATGCTATTCTACTGAAATTTTTCTTATGTTTACCTTATGATTTAATTAAGGTTATAGATATTTGGGAGGGAACAATATGTCATAAGTACATGCTATCAACAGGATTTATCATTCTTGATATTGACTGTAATCATCTGGCTAAGAAACAGTTAGCTTTCTCCACTGTAAAGTTACTCATCCACTTAACCTCCTTTCCATAGTGTCTTCTTTAGAAGGAAGTCACTATGTACAATCTACACTTAAAGAGCACAGACTTATGCTCCTCATCTTCAAGGGTGAAGTATTTACGTCAATTATTTGAAATTTTGGGCTGGTTGCCGGTGGCTCCTGTCTGTAATCCCAGCACTTTGGGAGGCCAAGGCAGGCAGATAAAAAGGTCAAGAGTTCAGGACCAGCCTGGCCAATATGGCAAAACCCTGTCTCTACTGAAAATACAAAAATTAGCTGGGTGTGGTGGCGTGCACCTGTAGTGCCAGCTACTTGGGAGGCTGAGGCAGAAGAATTGCTCGAACCCGGGAGGAGGAGGTTGCAGTGAGTTGAGATCACACCACTGTACTCCTGCCTGGGTGATAAAACAGGACTCCATCTCAAAAAAAAAAAAAAAAAAAAAAGGGAAAGAAAGAAAGAAAGAAATTCTTAATGGTTTATTTGCCTTTTCTCCCCCACTTATTTAACTATTCAATTACTTATGTATATCAATATGAGCACAATTATACTAATTTTATATTTGGGGTTGTAATCTCATACTACTTTATTTTGTTGCTCAAATTGCTCCAGGTTTGGTCATTGGGAGCTCCTTTAATTGGTACCTATGTTCCTTTGTTATACTCCCATCAGTGCACGGTTTTGTTCTATTTTGTTTTCTGAGCCTTTTCTTAATTTCTGGTACTACAGTATGCTTCAGGCTCATTGTATGTAGTTTTTGCTTAATCCCAGAATCGGCCACTTCTCCAAGGATCCCTGGTTCCTTTTAGGTGAAGAAAGGTATTAGAAACCACTATGAGGATACTAGGCACATTCATTGCTATTGGGATGCCATTGCTTCTAGGCACTCTCAAATGACAAAACAGAAGTTATAACGTATATACTAATCCTCTGTCTACACACACACACATTCACACACAATCAGTATGAAGTCTATAATGGCACACAAGATATGATATCTGATGGAAGGTCTTGCCACACTCATTACACTTGTAAGGTTTCTCTCTTGTGTGAATTCTAGTATGTTTTGCCAGGTATGAATTACACGTGAAAGCCTTGTCACAAAGCATACATTTGTATGGTTTCTCTCCAGTACAGATTATTTTATGCATTTCAAGGTGCGATTTGTGAGTGAAACAATTTTTCACGTTTGTAAAGTGTCTCTCTAGTTTGAAGTCTACAATGGCATGTAAGGGATGACTTCTGACTGAAGGTCTTGCCACACTCATTACGCTTGTAAGGTTTCTTACCAGTGTGACAGCTATGATGGCTTTCAAGATATTGCTTCTCATTAAAGACATTGCCACACAAATCACGTTCATATTGTGTCTTTCCTAAGTGGTTTTTCTGATGTTTCCTTAAGAATGAGCTACAACTGAGGTTGCCTTTGGCCACAGACTCCAGGTTCCTGTAGTTCTCCAAGTCACTTCCCTGTATAGAGCCCTCTGAGCAGGGGTCAGTCATTTCCACTCCACCAAAGAGAATTCTATAGCCACATCCCTGAAAGTCAAGCATCCCTGAGGAAGAGCCATGCCTGGCTCCTTTTTGCTCTTCTGAGCTGCTTCCTCACATCATATGAGCCTTTAGAAAACAATCCTGTGTACACACATTATCATCTGCATCTAGATTAAGCTAAAGATGAGTTCAGAGTAATACCTTCAACTCTAATTCCTTAGCACATATCATGTAGATTATTCTGGCCTCCACTCTAATGATGAGAAACCTGGAGCTCATCTATCACCCATTATCTTAATCATTTAATTTTAGTCTACTTGTGTAGCAGTATTAGAATTGTTAACATGTACCCCTGTAAAGGGAAAAAATATCAACTATCGTTCAGTGCAATTGTGCAATTTTCTTTGGGCTTTTGCTTTACAGACTCCATTTATTTCCTAACTTACCTAGGTCAGCACATGTTCTCCCCATCCTCTGCCTTAAGGTTGTTTCATACATTTATAATACAGTTAGATTTCTTTATATTCTTCCCTGGAATTCCTAGGCCTCCTAATAATTTTATTATAATTTGTATCTATTAAGATACAATCTTTGTAGTGTAAAGCTTTGTAGTTAGTCAAATATGTAATGTCTTAAATTATGATATCATAGAGAATAGTGATGCCACCCTAAATACCTCATATTATACCTTGTGCCTCACCTATTCCACCCCCTTTCCCCATTATAAGTACTTTTTGCCTGCCCAATGGCTGTGGTATTTGTAAAATCCCTGAGCAACAGAGAGCATTATAGAGTGTTCAACATCCCTGGTTCTCATCCACAAATGACACTGATGTTGTTCCATCAATATAACAAACAACCTTACAAATTTCCTAAACAGGCTCACCCTATTTAGAACCACTGGCCTACTAGAAAGCCAATATTTATACAATAAATAAAAATCCTTTTAAGAAATCATAGGCAAATTCTATGTAATTTGGTTGCTTCCTCTTTTTTTTCTATAAATGTGTATTAACAAAATTTGTATTACTGTAATATTTCATACTCTCTTCCTTGACATACCCTCTAGTGTTCTTGACAACACCTGGGCTATTTAGTCTTTTAAAAAAACAGAGCCTAGTGGTTGAATCTCCAATGCATAGGAAAGGAAATCTGATGAAACAGGGAAAGTTTATGTAAAATATTTAAAACGTTTAAAATGTATTATCAAACTTTTTGATCTTGCATGATAAATACACCAAACTAAGAAAAGAAAATGAAGGTGAATTTGGGGGCCCAGTCGGCGCTTTAACTAAATAGTTAAGGTGAACTTATATGGAAGGAAGTCTGTGCACTTGAAACTCTGTGTGGTTTTCAGGTAACTTTATTCTAACTTTATTCTACTTCACAGATGCAGACCCTGCCCTAACAAAAACTGACAGCAGCGAATGCTGAAGACAACTAACTTAGCACTAAATTTGAATTATACTCTCAACATTGGAGAGTATATGGTGATACGTAAGGATAGTGCAGTTATTAGAGTACCATTTTACAACTTGGTAGGTAAAACAACTATTAATAGTCAGTCTTTTTTTGTCTCCCAGTATCTTGCAGGGGGTCAATTTATAAAGGCATTTGAAAGGTCTTATTGAGTACTTAGATCTTTTCCTTGTACTTTCCATCATATACTTATTTTCAATATTCTCCTATTTATTGAGTAATCTTATAGAAGCACGTTGTTTCTACTATTGTATGTGTAGACTACTTTTTAATCTATGTCCAGATCATAGGTCTCCTTGTCTTCTCCAGATCTATAGAGTCAATGGACATGTAAACTTGAATGAACCAGGACTCTTCATCATGTACAAGAACTGAATGCACTAATTTCTTCTCTTAGACTTCATGAACATATAACAGATACAGGTGATGGGGAGGAAGGCAGCAAATCACACTGCCATGTGTGTACCTATGTAACAATCTTGCATGTTCTTCACATGTACCCCCAAACCTAAAATGCAATAAAAAGTATATATATTAAAAAAAAAAGATTCTTCCTTCCCTAGAACTCATCCTTTTATTTTTTTGTCTCAGCTACTGATGATAAATAACTAAGCATCACTTAATCGGGTTTTCACTTTTTATTTAATAGATAAAAATTCCAGTTCATTTTATCTTATTTTATCTTGCATCTCTTTCTCTATCTCTACTGTTGCTACTTTACTTTCAGATCTAGTCTATATATAGGAATAATATGAAGGCTTATAATGTTCTCCTTGCCTACTTTCAATTGCATTTCATGTAATGATAATCTGATCTTTCTAAAATGAAAATCTAGTTACTTCTCTCATTCCTAATTTTTTAATTTGTTGTCATATTTGACTGATAATCTAAATGTCTATACTTTTTAAAATTTCTATAAAGCTAGCCTTCACCCAAAATACCCAATGCATGAAGAAATCGTTTACCTGTCCCTCAATAAGCCATATGGTATTGTCATGGCTTTGGAAATATTGTACATAGTACTTGAAATCCCTTGTCTTTTCCCTAATCTACCCCGTGATTTCTTTTTTATCCTCTTACCCCAACTAACACAGGAATATTTAATTATTCTCTAGGCATTATGTAAGCTACTCATTGCCATTATAATGTTGTGTAACACACACTAAACCTCAATGGCAACAATAATAAATTAGGGCATCTAGACAGCTCTGCTGGTCTTGGCTAGACTTGTTTGTGTCTCTGAATGTCAGATGGTAGTTAGGGAATGTGGGCAAGCATCAACTGGAAAGACTAGTAAGATTCATTTTTGCTATTTCTTGCCACACCATCTAACAGTAAACTAGTCTGAATAAGTCTTCATGATAATAGTAGAGGTACAAATGAGGAGAAGTGCAAATATCCACAACTTCTTAAGACCTAGGTTCAGAAATGACACACTGTCACCTCTACATCATCCAATTGGTGAAACAAGTCATATGAGTTGACGAAATATACTATATCTTCATGAAGAGAACTCCTAAGTCATGTGCATTCAGAGAAAAGTACAGAATGAAGCCCTTAATGAAATTATTCTATCATATCTATCAGAACATTTTTCATATTTTACTAAAATTATTTTTTACATGTTTTCTTACTGTATGTTTTTGAACAAAAAGAACATGCTTTATTCAGCTCTCTGATCCAGGGACAAACACCTAATGGTACTTAAAAGGTGTTTATTTAATAGGTTATCATAATGTAGTATTATATATGTATATATGATACATATTATATATTATACATTTAATAAAAACATGTACACATATAACTTTTTGAAAAAACTGAATATTTTTGTAGTTTTTTAAATACAATTTTTCAAAATACTAAAAATTGTTAACATCTGATAAATGATAGCATTTGTTTTTTATAGCACAATCCTAAATATAAATATTAAATATATAGCATAATAGCCACTAAGTAACTTATATGGTCAAAATTCATATGGCTCAAAGAGATGGTTGTAAATTTTTGTTTGATAAGAATATACAATTATACATTTGTACTGTATAAGGGCAATGTTATGGAAAAATACAATTTGCTCAGATATTTTCATTGCATTTATATTAGTTATAATCTTTTCCCAAAATTAACTAGTTTACACATGACACTGTATTTTTAGTGATCATTAATTAGTTCAAGTATTAGAAGTGCAGGTTAACATTAACATCCCCATTTTGCAGAAGTAAAATTTTCTTCTTGATAATTAGTGTAAATATAACATAAACCATTCTTAGCATTTTTTTATCTCTGTGATGAGAAAAAAATGATGAATGGTTAGGTATATTATAAGTCTCTCAGTGTTGTATACCGATCGAGATGGCCATTTTGATGATATGAATAAGATACATAAATTTTAGTATTGATTTACAATTTGGAGGTGACTTTACTTAGAAAAAATAAGACACGAAGAGTGCACATTATGAAAGAATATTAGAATCCCTAAAACCACTTTTTGTTCTCATTCCCTCCTGTCTCAGTGGCTACCTCATTCCAGGGAAATTCAGCAGATGAGTATTTTTGTTTTCCCTTTAGAGTCAGATAAATTAAAATACTTCAGAAATTTGTTTATAATTTCAAGCAAAGTCAGATATTGCACGGCAATGAGTTCAGCAGAATTGTTTAACATACCCTTTGATATATTTAGATCAGTAAATAGAAGCTGCGTTAACTACTGTTTCAAAGCCAGTCTTGGGAATGGTGTGGGGAATTGGAAACTCTCTATTCTACCAGAAAGAATATGAATTATTACAAACTTTCAGAAAACTGAAGTGATAGTATTTATTTCAACTGAAAATGGCAATAGTTTTTCTTAATAACCTTTAGAAAATCTCTTCCATAGAAAGAAAACATTTTTTTTTGTTTTGTTTTTGAAGTGCCCCCAAACTGAAATTATTTGGAATGCTTTTTAAAAAGGAAAAAATATTTGAATAAATTTTGTTACAGCCCTGTGAATGAGTCTATGCAATAATTAACGCAATGTCCATGAAATATGTAGTAATTTCTTAAAGCAAATTGCAGAGAAAAAGGAAAAGTATTAAAGTTTAATTTTTGTTAAAACATTTTGAATATAAATTTCTGTTTATATAGGTTTTATAAATATAGTAATACGTGTGGCTAGAACTCATCCATCTCTTATCATTTGTTACTCCAGGGAGTGGGTATCATGTAGCAAAATCAAGTGGTGGCCATTATTTTTTTACTTTTTTTTTTCCTTATATCAAGTAACTGATTTCACTGGCTTCAAATAGCAAAATCATAATAATAAATGAATATTGAAAAGAAAATAAAGCAAATTTGTGTCAGAATATTTTTTGTTAGAGGATTTCATATGATTGGCTAGAAAGTTGAAATTATGGAAAATCATGATGCAGAATATTGAACAATAGTTTCTGATTTGTTAGACTGACTCTTGATTAAAAATGACAACTTACAATAGCTTACTCATTAATTTGCTCATCTCTCCATTGCTCTACTTTACTGAACTTTCTGTTCTATGTTTGTTAAACCAGTTCTTCCAACATTAGTGTTGAGACTTTGTCCTTTAAATTATAGCACTTCTCAGACGTAAATTTTATACTAAAATTTTATTAGCACACTATTTGTTTTGAACGATTGCATATTTTTCAAAGCTTGGATTAGGGCTTAAGCTTAGCTCATATTTATCCATGTATCCAGGTACCCTAAATACTTTAGTGCTATCTTTGAGACAGAAATACTGCAGATTACTGATTTCAGGTTCTGGGTCTTGAAATTTTCTATTTTGAACCCTGAATTTCTCCAACCTTCTAACCCCTATCAATTCTAAACTCATCTGATCTCTATGTCCCTGCTGCAGCTTTTGCCAACTCTATTGTCAGTATCTAACACTGAAGCTGAGAGATTCCTTAAGGTACATATTATAAAAAGGCAAAAACCAGGCTTGAGGCAAGAGCTGGAGCTAATGCAGTAATAGGAAGGGTGAAACACCAAATTACTTGAGGCTGCATGCAGAAGAATTGCAGAATGATGCTAGGCAGAGGCTTTGCCATGGAATGTTTACAATTTTGCATTAGAAGCTAGGCTGGAGAAGAACCCAGATGATAAGGATTTAGAAAAACCCTTTAATTCATCTGACTTAAGAATGTTAATGTTTGATTGCCTGATAATTTTCTCACCAAAAAGGTAAAATAGAATTAGCTACCATTTTTAAAAATTTTCTGTGTGCTGCAAATTGTATACCTATTGTATACTCATTTAATGTTCAAAACAACCTTATGTAATGGGCAATATTATTATCACTCCTATTTTACCTAGGACACTTTCAGCTAATTAAATTGTCCGATCTTACACCATTAACATGCAGTAGATCTGGAATTTAAACCAAGAAAATCTAGTTTGGAATCTTAGTTCTTGGGCACAATGACAGGAAACACTTTGTCTCCCCTCTTTTATAACTTATTCTTCAAACCATGATAAGCTTTAGGATTAATGAATACGTATTTTTTAGCATCCAAACCCCTATTCTCTCAGGGCAGCAGATACCCACTAGAAGGTTAGGGGGACACAGCCTAATTGAACCAATTCATATAAGAGTAAGAAATAGTAGTCACTAAATATTCCCAAAGGTATTTTCATTTTTAAAGAGAGTGCTTATTAAGACACTTTACAAAAGAAGACATACATGAAGCCAACAAACATATGAAAAAATGCTCATCATCACTGGTCATTAGAGAAATGCAAATCAAAACTACATTGAGATACCACCTCACGCCAGTTAGAATGGCGATCATTAAAAAATCTGGAGACAACAGATGCTGGAGGGGATGTGGAGAAATAGGAACACTCTTACACTGT
>PVKV010030692.1:0-21951 GCA_004027835.1 Alouatta palliata
AAAAAAAAAAAAAAAAAAAAAGAATGCTAGTTTCTGGCCAAGCACGGTGGCTCACTCCTGTAATCCCAGCACTTTGGGTGGTTGAGGCAGGCAAATCACCTGAGGTCAGGTGTTCGAGACCAGCCTGGCCAACATGGTGAAACCCCGTCTCTACTAAAAATACCAAAACTTAGCCCAGCACAGTGGCGGGCACCTGTAATCCAGCCACTCAGGAGGCTAAGACAGGAGAATCGCTTGAACCCAGAAGACAGAAGTTGCTGTGAGCCAAGATCATGCCGTTGCATTTCAGCCTGGGCAACAAGAGTGAAACTCCATCTCAAAAAAAATAATAATAAAAATAAAAGAATGCTAGTTTCAATTTTACAATATATGGGTTTATAGTCATTGTACTTCTCTTCATTAACATTTTAATCTTATGCACATTTAGCACCTAGCATTAAAAAGTTAATAACAAACATTTAAATATTTTACATCTTCTGAAACATAACAGACCACACGTGTAATTCTACATGTCCCCTGCTTTCTTCCCAAAGTATGAGACTTTATTCAAGGATGGGGCTGAGGACAGAGAACAGGGATAGGAAAGAGAAAGAAGACAGACAGAAAATTCTTACCTCAATGTCAGTTATTTCCTGCTCACATGTAAAAGGGAAACTTACTAAGCATCCTCTACCAAGTTTCTACTTCTTGCTAAAGCAACATTTAAGACTATGGGCCCAAGGGCAGAATAAGGTCTTTCATCTTATTTAAATAAGGAGACTCTAAATGTGTCTAGTTTGTTAACATAGCTTATTCTCAACATTGTATAATATTATCATATAATGGCATATGCTATGAACTCAAACATTATAATTGTTAGAACTTTCCAGAGGAACCAGTCTCCTGTCCTTGTTGTCAGCCTTACACCATAGGCCGTAAAAATTCTTGTTTTCTGTCTGCGTCTGTCTGATTGCTAACAGTATGCCTTGTCTCCAGCTGAGTCATTCCTGCTGCGTAAATCTAGCTGTATTAGCATTGTCAAATTCTTGAAAATGGCAACTGTTTTTTAATGTAAGCATGCTTTCTAGGCTTGCTCAGATTTTCGGCCTGGTACCCAGAAGGTGCTCAATAAATGCCTAACAAATTAACAAATGGATGAATGTTTACTTTTAGATTTATAGTACCTATACACCCTTCTATTTAGGTGCTCATCTCTAGAATATGGTGCTTTGAATCGATATAATCTTATTACTTGGCAGATCTAATGAATTCTGCTAGAATTTTAATGTTTGAAATAAAGTCATCTAAGCCTTAGTTTATGTGTTTATAAAATTGAGAAATACAACTTCTCCCCAAGGATTGTTAAGGAATGAAAATATGATAATGTATGTGGAAAAGTTTCATAAATAGTATTTATTAATATATTATAACTTTATTATTGTCATCAATCCTACCAGACATAATTTATATCTCATTCTAACGAACCCTAAGGATTTTTTTTGTCATAATGGCAGCTCGATGCAACAAATATCTATATAGCAAATACATAGTGACCTGAGGCTTGGGAATACCACTGCCAGATCAAAGTACATGTAGAATGCTTTTATTATAATATTTTTATAAAACAACTTGACTTGTAGTAATATAATCAGAATTAAATCTCCAAAACTTTCAGTATTCCAGTTTTAAACTATCAAGCTAAAAAACAAAAATTATAGGTAACAGGCATGATATTCAGTCAGCTCGTAAGCACTTCGAAGTATTACATCCTTCAACCTACTATGTGTCCAACTGTAGTCAAGACACTCTCAACAGAGTAATGGACCAGTTAAGCCAGGAGACCCGAGTACTGCTCATGACCCGGTCATTAATTATTTCAGATGTCTCCTTTAACAAGCTACTTTTAATCTTAATTTCCTCACCTATGAAAGGTGAGTAGTAGACTAAATCCAGGTTTCTGGAGTATGTTTCACAGAACTCTAAGAATTCAAAGACCACTCCAAAGAGTCAGAACATGGTTAGGTTATGTTGGAATGGGTAGAAATCAGGAACTCTGATACTTACTTCATTCTTATTTCTATTTTGAGATATCCCACAAAATTTTATTTGAAAAAAAAAAAAAACTTATTTTGTTGTTTATGTCACAGGTACCTCCAACTTAAACTATCCACAGCTGAAATCAACATTTTCTTTTCTTCTCCATCAATCAATATTCTCTATTCCGGCCCCAAGCCCCATCTATAAAGCATCCCAGGAGAGAAGACTCAGTATCATCTGAACTCTGTTATTTTCCTCACCAGATCCTACCATCCACATATCCAATCAATCACAAAGTCTTATCTAGAAGGATTTGAGAATATAGATTGCTGAAAACAGAAACTTAAGACTTTGTTCTTTTTTACTGACCAAAGTTATAAAAATAGAAGTTACAATTATATTTGATAAAAATCTTTGAAGAGAGACTAGTAATTCAGTACTGAGTGGGCCATTGCTCTTTACAATAAGAAAGATAGGATTATAAGAAATTTATATTACGATCACAGAAATACAAAAAAAGAAGCTCTTGTGGAAAACTAGGATGATCTATGTCTCTAGGTACTCTAATTCTTAATATGATGAATTACAGTTCTTTTTAAATGTATAGCAAAGTACTCCAAGATATTCGACTGTTAACCGTAAATGTTTTTCTCTTTTCATTTATTTTTTATTTGCTTTCCATGGAATATAATTTTTAAACTTGAAGTCCATGACGATTACAAGGCTTCTTTGTATGGAAAATTGCTTTCATTCATTAATTATAGGGAATTTACATATGAGAATTTACTTGTTTGCATAATCTATAAAAATTTGTTACAAGAAACTATAATCTATAGAATATGTCTGTTAGAGGAAACTGATTCCCCCCCCCCCCCACTGTAAATGAATTCACCAAAGCCTGTGGTAATTAACTCATCCCTCTGCAAATGAATTTAAGAGCCTTGTGGTAATCAAGGTACATTCTCTTATTAAAGAGAAAGCATTTTTCCTGGCTCTCTCCTATAGCAGCGAACAAAAAGAAAAATAACCTTCAGATTTTTTTAATTTTATTGTTTTTGACAATAATTGTACATATTCATGGGATATATAGTGATGATTTTATAAATATGATGTATTGTGATCAAACCTAGGTAATTAGTATATCTATCTCAAATATTTTATTTCTTTGTGTTGGAGACAGTCAATATTCTCCTAGCTATTTGAAACTCTGTAATAAGTACTTAACTATTGTCATCCTATAGTGGTAAACAACACTAGAACTTACTCCTATCTAGCTGTTGTTTTGTATCCTTTAACATCCCTTTCCCCTGTGCTCTTCTGCCTACCTTTCCCAGCCTCTGGTATCCTCTATTCTACTTTTTATTTCTATGAGGTCAACTTTTTTTTTTTAAGTTTCCACTTGAGAATACATGGCGTTTAGTTTTCTGTTCCTAACATATTTCACTGAATATAATGTCCTCCCGTTTCATCCATGTTGCCACAAATGAGAGAATTTCATTCTTTTTATGGCTGTAGAGTATTCCATGGGTGTGTGTGTGTGTGTGTGTGTGTGTGTGTGTGTATTACATTTATCCATTCATCTATTGTTGGACACCTAGGTTGAGTACATATCTTCGATATTTTGAATAGTGCTGCAATAAACATGGGGTGCGGATGTCTGATCAACATATTGTCTTCTTTTCCTTTGGATAAATGCCCAATATTGGTATTTTTAGGTCATATGATGGTTCTATTTGTGGTTTTTAAGAAACTTTCATACTATTCTCCACAGTGGCTGTGCTAACTCACATTCCCACCAACAGTTTGAGTCCTTTCTTCACATTTTCACAAATATGTATTATTTTTCTTTTCGATAATAGCCATTCTAACTGGGGTGAGGAGACACTTTCACCTTGTGGTTTTAATTAGCATTTCTCTAATAATTACCGATGTTAAGCATTTTTTCACGTATTTGTTGGTCAGCTGTATGTCTTCTTTTGAGAAATGTCTATTCAGATCATGTGCCCATTTTTTTAAATCAGTTTTTTTGCTGATGAGTTTGTCAATTATGGATATTAGTCCCCTGTTGCATAAGTAGTTTAAAAATATTTTCTTCCATTCTGTGAGTGGTCATCTCACATTAAGGATTGTCTCTTTCGCTGTAGTAAGTTTTTTTAGTTTGATATAATCCCATTTGTTTAGTTGTGCTTTTGTTGCCTGTGCTTTTGAGGTCTTATTCATAAAATCTTTGCCCAGACAAAAGTTATGAAACATTTCCCTTATGTTTTGTCTTGCTAATGTTATAATTTCTAGTCTCACATTTAGGTCTTTGAACCATTTTGAGTTGATTTTTGTATAGGGTAAGAGGCTGGGGTTTAGTTTTATTCTTTGCATATGGATATCCAGTTTCCCATTTATTGAAGCAGCTATCCCCTCCCCAGTGAGTGTTATTGGTAGCTTCATCAAAAGTTAGCTGGCTGTAGATATGTGGATACATTTCCAGCTTCCCTGTCCTGTCCCATTGGTCTATATGTCTGTTTTTACACCAGTATTATATTGTTCTGATTACTATGGCTTTGTAGTATATTTTGAGGTCTGGTAGTATAATATCTCCAGCTTTATGTTCAGAATTGCTTTAAATTTGTTTGGAACCACAAAAGATCTTGACTAGCCTCTGACAGATCTTATCTAATGAGTATTAAGTTGATTTCTTCCACAAGTTTCATTTCTTCCACAGGTTTCACAAGTTTACACAGCAGCTTAAACATATGCATGGAGTCACAGCTTGTAGACAGACCCACATGGAGTATGGAATATAAACTTCATGACTTACCTTTTATGCTGTTCCCTTTACCTAGAATGCCCTCTCCCAACATTTCTACTTCATGAAATCTTATCAGCCATTTAGAGAGAAAGAGAGAGAGAGAGACAGAGAGAGAGGGAGTGTGTGTGTGTGTCTGTCTTTGATGCTGTCCCTTTGTCTTTGTTTCTCTCCAAGAACAACTTACTGCTATCTTTCATGTTCACATAGTACTCAGAGTACCTTTCAATTCTGGTATTTAGCACGTTATATATGTTATTTATTTATATGTTTTTTATCAAACCAACATATAGGACTTTTGGGAAGATTCCATATTTTATTTTCATAAGGTCAAGCTGAGAAAATATGATAGATATTCAGCCAATAAGATTGAATTAGTGGATTAATATTATCAAGAGATTTTTTTTAAAATTTTAGATTCAGGGAGTACATGTGTGGGTTTCTTACATGGCTATAGGGCATAATGCTGGAGTTTGGGATTCTATTGAACCCAACACCCAAATAGTGAACATGATATCTAATAGGTTTTTACCCTTTCCCTCCTTTCTCCCCCTATTGTTTCCATCTTTATTTTCATGTTAACCCATTGTTAGCTTATGCTTATAAATCAGAACATGTGGTATTTGATTTTCCAATTTGGCGTTAATTCACTTAGGATAATGGCCTCCAGATGAATACATGTTGCTGCAAAGGGCATGATTTCACTGTTTTGTTTTTTTATGGCTGCAAAGTATTCCACGGTATATATGCACATTATTTTCTTTATTAAATCATCCTTGAATGAAATTTAGGTTGATACCATCACTGAACTTGTATGTTTATTGTAGCACACATAACTGAATAGTGTGCTACAATAAACATACAAATTCAGGTACCTTTATGACAGAAAGGTTTCTTTTCCTTTGGGTAAATAGCAAGTAGTAGGATTGCTGGGAAAAAAATGCCACTCCTGTTTTTAGTTCTTTGCAAAAATGTTCCAACTATTTTTCATAGAGGTTGTACTAATTTATATTTGTACCAACAGTATATAAGCATTCCCTTTTTTCTGCATCCAACTTTTTTTTTACTTTTTAATAATGCCAGCTCACACCAGTCAAAATGGCTAGCTCACTGCTGTTTTAATTTGCATTTCTCTGATGATCAGTGATGTTGAGCATTTTTTCATATGTTTCTTGGCTGCTTCTGTGTTTTCTTCTGAGAGGTGTTTGGTCGTGTCCTTAGCCCACTTTTTAATGTTGTTACTTGCTTTTTTCTTAAGTTCTTTATAGGTTCCGGATATTGGTCTGTCTGATACATAGTTTGCAAATATTTTTTCCAATTCTGTAGGTTTCCCATTTACACTATTGGTTATTTTGCTGTGCAGAAGCTCTTTAATGGGGTTCTGCTTGTCAATTTTTGTTTTTATTGCATTTGCCTTTGAGGTGTTAGTCATAAATTTTTTGTCTAGGCCAATGTCCAAAAGAGTGTTTCCTAGGTTGTGTTCTAGGATTTCATAGTTTGAGTCTTACATTTAAGTCTTTAATCCATATTTCTTATTTTTGTCAACTTTGTCAAAGATTGGATGGGTGTAGGTGTGCAGGTTTATTTCGGGGTTCTCTATTATGTTCCATTGATCTATGTTTATTTTTTGAACCAGTACCAGGCTGTTTTGGTTACTATAGCCTTGTAGTATAGTTTGAAGTTGGATAATGCTACGCCTCTTTGCTTATTCTTTTCTCTTAGAATTGATTTGTCTGTTTGGGCTCGTTTGGTTCTAATTCCGTGAAAAATAATGTTGGTAATTTGATAGAACTTATATTGAATTATTTTGAGGTACATTCCTTTGATGCCTCAGATTTGGGGCAGTATGATCATTTTAACAATATTGATTCTTCTAATCCATTAGCATAGAATATTTTTCCATTTGTTTGTGTCATCTAGGATCTTTTTCAACAACATTTTGTAATTCTCCTTGTACAGATTTCTCATCAACTTGGTTAAATGTACACCTAATTATTTTCTTTTGTGTGGCTATTATAAATCTTGATTTGGTTCTCAGAACATGGGTGTATAGAAATGCTACTGATTTTTATACATTGATTTTGTATTCTGAAAGTTTAGTGAAGTAATTTATCAGGTCTAGGTGTCTTCTGGAGGAATGGTGAGGGTTTTCTAGGTGTAGAATCATATCAGTGAATGGAGCTAATTTGCCTATCTCTTTTCCTTTTTGGATGCCATTTATTTTTTTCCTCTTACCCGATTGTTCTTTGAGACTTCCAGTACTACGTTAAATAGAAATGGCAAGTATGGGCATCTTTGTCTTCAGGGGAATGCTTCCAACTTTTGGAATGTAATGATGGTTGCGGGTTTGTCATATACAGCTCATTATTTTGAGGTACATTCCTTTGATGCCTTCAGTAAATTCTTTCAAAATTTTTATCAGGAAGTGATGTTGTATTTTGTCAAGTGTTTTTTTTACATATGAGATTATATGGTTTTTAATTCTATTTATGTGGTGATTTATTTATTGAACCATCTTTGCAGCCCAAGAATAAAGCCCATTTGATCATGATAAAATTTTTTTGAATGTGCTACTGGATTTGGTTTGCTACTATTTTGTTGAGAATTTTTGTATCTTCATCAGGGATATTGGTCTAGTTTTTTTTTAGTTGTGTCCCTGTCAGAGTTTGATATTAGGATGATGGCAGTTTCCTAGAACTAGTCAAGGAAGAATCCTTTCTCCTTGATTTATTGGAATAGTTTTAGAAACATTGTTACCAGTTCTTCTTTGTATGTCTGGTAGAATCTGGCTGTGAACCCATCTGGTCCAGGGCTTATTTTGGTTGTAGACTTTATTACTGATTGAACTTTGGAACTTGTTATTGGTCTATTCAGGATTTCAATTTCTTCCTAGTTTAATCTTGGCAGGTTGTATGTATCTAGGAATTTGTTTCCTCTAAGTTTTCTAGTTTGGCATGTAGAGATGTTATAGTAATCTCTGTGGAATTTTTTTATTTCTGTGGTATTAGCTGCAACATCACCTTTGTCATTTCTGATCACGCTTATTTAGATGTTCTGTTTTTCTTGGTTAAGCTAGCTACTGGTCTAGCCATCTTGTTTTTCCTTTCAAAGAACCAGTTTTTCATTTTGTTCATCATATGGTTTTCTGGTTTACCTAAAAGTCATCTAGGAGCAAGCTGTTTAATTTTCATGTATTTGTGTGGTTTTGAGAGTTCCTTTTGGTATTAATTTCTAATTTTATTCCACTATGGTCCAAGATGCTTTATATATTTCAATTTTTTCACAAAAATGGTCAATCTTAAAGAAAATTCCATGCATAGACAGGAATATGCATCATCTGATTGTTGGGTGGAATATTTCATAGATGTCTATGAAGTACATTTGGCCAAGTGTTTAAGTCCAGAGTTTGTTAGTTTTCTGCTTCAATTATTTGTCTAATGCCAGTGGAATGTTGAAGTCCACCACTAGTATTATTGTATAACTATCTTAGGTCTAGTAATGTATGTTTTATAAATCTGGGTGCTCTGATGCTGGGTGCATATATACTTAGGATATTTAAGTCTCTTATTGAATTAAACCCTTTACTATTACATAATGCCCTTTTTGTTTTTTTCTTTGTTTTTTTTTTTTTTAATAGTATTGGTTTAATGTCCATTTTGTGATACAAGAATAGCAACCCCTATTGTTTTTTGTTTTCCATTTGCGTGATACATCTTTCTACGTTCCTTTGAGTATATGGGTATCATTACAAGTGAGATGGGCCTCCTGAAGGCAGCAGAAGGTTGAGTCTGGTTTTCTAATGCAATTTGCCACTCTGTCTTTTAAGGTAAGCATTTAGACCATTTGCTTTCAAAGTTAATATTGATATGTGAGGTTTTATTCTATCATAGTGTTATTAGTAGTTGCTTTGCAGTCTCGACTGTATGTTTGCTTTATAGGGTCTGTGGGCTTTGTAGTTACATGTGTTTTTATGGTAACAAGTATTATTTTCCTATTTCCATACTTACTACTCAAGTGTTCCTAGTAGAACCAGTCTGGTGGTGATAAATTCTCTTAGCATGTGCTTGTCTGGGGAAGACTATTTCTCCTTCATTTCTCAAGCTTAGTTTGGCAGGATATGAAATTCTTGTCCTTAAAGAATGCTAAAAACAGGCCCCAATCTTTTCTGGCTTTTAAAGTGTTTGCTGAGAAGTCTGCTATTAGTCTAATGAGATTTCCTAAATATGTATTTTTTTTTCTTTTCTAGATTGCAGAGAACTCTTAAAAACAGGCAGAAAAAAAAATAGAATTGATGTGATAGGCATTCAGGAGCTACTGTAGGAGTGAGAGATTTAGGATACCAACTGACCCCCCCCCCCCAACTCCTCCAGATAATCTAATTAGAGAAATATGTAGTAATTTTTAAAAGATAGTATATTTATGTCCTTGAGTACCAAGATCCCTGGTGAAGTGGAATGGCTAATGCAGCTCAGATCTATGGCCAAAAATATTTTTATCAGTCCTACTTTTACCTACCTAGTCATAATTAGGGACACCAGAGAATAATTTGAGAAGTAGGGGGAGAGGACAGGTCACCAAAAATCTATGCCCTAGTGTGTTTGCCACATGAGGGGCAGAAGAATTAAGAAACATTTACAGACAGATATGTCTAAAAAATGCAAGAAACCAGAGGAAGGGCCACACATGAGGGAAGAATCTTTATGTATTTTAAAATATTTTCTTCTCCTACAAAAACCTGGGCCATTGGGTTTTTCTGATTCTTCATCCAATTAAGTTACTATTCCCTAAAGGAGACAAAGTAAGTTGTCTTCTCTCTAAAACTACTATCTCCTAGAAGGTAGAGGAAAAGTTTTCATGTAAAAAGAGGATAAGGGGTAATAAGAGTTTCCTTCTGGGATCTGGCAAGATGGCCGAATAAGAACAGCTCCAGTCTGCAGCTGCCAGCGAGACCAACACAGAAGGCAGGTGATTTCTGCATTTCAAACTGAGGTACCCAGTTCATCTCACTGGGACTGGTTAAGTAGTGGGTGCAGCCCAAGAAGGATGAGCACAGAAGCAGGGTGGGGCATCGCCTCACCTGGGAAGTGCAAGGAGTCAGGGCCCTCACTCCCCCAGTCAAGGGAAGCTGTGAGGGACTGTGCTATCCAGCCCAGATACTATTCTCTCCCTATGGTTTTTGCAGTCCACAGACCAGGAGATTCCTTTGTGTGCCTCCAACAGGGCCCTGGGTTTCAAGCACGAAACTGGGTAGCTGTTTGGGCAGACATTGAGCTAGCTGCAGGAGTTTTTGTTTTGATTTTTGTTTCCCCCCTAACCCAGTGGTGCCTGGAACCGCAATGAGACAGAATCATTTACTCCCCTGTCTGGAAAAGGGGCTGAAGCCAGGGAGCCAAGTGGTCTTGCTCACTGGGTCCCACTCCCATCGAGTCCAGCAAGTTAAGAACAACTGGCTTGAAATTCTCCCTGCCAGTATAGCAGTCTGAAGCAGACCTGGGACTATCTCAAGCTTGGTGGGGGGAGGGGTATTATCTGCCATTACTGAGGCTTGAGTAGGCAGTTTTCCTCTGACATCTAAGGAAGCTGGAAAGTTCAGACTGGGTCAAACTCACCCCACAGCACGACATAGTGGCTGTGGTCAGACTACCTGTCTAGTTTCTTCCTCACTGGGCAGGGCATCTCTAAAAGAAAGGCAGCAGCCCCAGTCAGGAGCTTATCTTCCTCGGACAGAGCATCTGGCAGAAGGGGCAGCTGTGGGCACAGCTTCAGGAGACTTAAACGTTCCTGCCTGCTGGCTCTGAAGAGAGCAGCTGATCCTGACAAAAAAAATTCTCCCAGCACAATGCTGGAGCTCTGCTAAGGAACAGACTGCCTCTCAAGTGGGTCCCTCACCCCCATGCCTCCTGACTGGGAGAGATCCCAGGAACTGCTAACTAAAATAACCAGTTTAGGCAAGAACAAATGACCTGATGGGGTTGAAAAACACAGCACTAGAACTTCCTGAAGCATATAGGAGTATTAATAGCTGAATCAATCCAGTGGAAGAAAGGGTATCAGAGACAGAAAATCAACTTACTGAAATAATGCATGAAGACAAGATTAGAGAAAAAGATTGAAAAGGAGTACACAAAACCTCCAAGAAATATGGGATTATGTGAAAAGACCAAACCTACGATTGATTGGGGTGCTTGAAAGTGACGGGGAGAATGGAACCAAGTTAGAAAACACACTTCAGGATATTTTTTGGGAAAACTTCCCCAACCTAGCAACATAGGTCAACATTCAAACACAAAAAATACAGAGATCATCACTAAGATTCTCCTCAAGAAGAGCAACCCCAAGACACCTAATTGTCAGATTCACCAAAGTTGAAACAAAGAAACAATTGTTAAGGGCAGTCAAAGAGAAAGGGAAGGTTACCTACAAAAGGAAGCCCATCAGACTAACAGCAGATCTCTCTGCAGAAACCCTACAAGCCAGAAGAGAATATTGAATATTGATTCAATATTCTTAAAGAATGTTTAACCCAGAATTTCATATCCAGCCAAACTAAACTTCATAAGCAAAGGAGAAATAAAATCCAACAACATACAGAAAACAAAAACTGCACTGGCTTTGTAGTTATGTCTACAGTCTAAGTTTCCTTTGTGGATACTAAGCTACAGCAAAACATTTGACAATTGCAAACCTTTTCACATCCCCCTGAACTCAAAATGACTCAAGATATTATTAGTTCTTAAAATCCCCAGTAAAATAACCTCTAAAAATAATCTTGACCATTTTCTCGGTTGTTTCCCCAAAGCAACCGGGCTCTTTAAAGAATGCACACACACCAAGAAAGTCCTACCCATGTTTTCTCATCCTCATTTAGACACATTTGAAAATACCTTGATTGCAGTGGGAGAGATGACCCTAAGTTTCAGAAGGCCCACACACTAGACTTGAAGCACCTTTTAGTTTTTTTCAAAAAAATTAAGACTGAAATTTGACTTTTTGTAAAACCCCAATGCCATGTGCCAGATAATTCTTTCACTCCAAAATATAAAATTCTATGCTTATAATTTTAAAATCCGTAGTGAGCTACAGAATATTGCGCATACTTAATATCTACCAGCAGCATAGTACTGAGCATCTGTGCGTCTATCACACGGACTTTCCAAATAACCTCATTCACCCATAACTGACTGCTTTGGCCCTGGTGGCTTTGACTTCCTCAGAAACCACCTCTTTGGAATTTTCATTTCCACTATTCTTTTTAAAAACCCATGTAAAGTAATCTCATCTGAGAACCTGTAATCACTCTTTTACCAAACACATGATAAGCCTTAGCAACCTAGGAACTAGGATAACTCTGGCCTTTGCCTAAGTTTACATAAGAACATGATAGTTTGCTGACCTCATGGAGAGAAATCTAAATGAAATCAGTATCTTGTAACAAACAAAGCTAGTCAAGATCAGGTATTTCCATTCTGAGTATAAAAACAACTGATGATAAGCAATAGGCAGAGATGTTAAAACAGGAAATGTATTTGTACAATCAAACTCTTGTGTGCTGGTGAAAGATTTTACCCCCCAAAGTCAAGTCAAGACAAAACCAAAGCAAAATGGAGAATGAGTCAATGTAATAATGCAATTATAACAAGATTCAGGATTCAAGCTTCTTGCTGCCAATACTGAACTGGAATCTTTTTCTTTGTAAGTTTAACAAGAAGACAGTAGTCATGACATTTCCCTAATAAAGGAATACCTTTAGGCCACACCTGTGTTCTGAAGAAATTCAAAGTTCAGTGAATATTGGGGGGCCGGGGTGGGGGCTAATGTACATTTTGTCTATGAGAATGGCAGCCAAACTACCTGAGGGTCTCAAGGGACTGAGATACCTCAGAAAGGAATTACTACCAGGCCTAGATCTAGGCCTTCCTTCCAGGACCCAAAGTCAGAAGAATCCAAGGAGACCATAACTTTACAGCAAAGATGCCTTACATTTTATTACTGTTACAAAAGTCAACCAGTGGTATTTTCATTGAAATATCCACAGTGAATGATGATTCAACATAGGAGGCAAAGAGGGATGTCTTTGGAAAAGGCACTTAAGGTAGAACATTAGCAAATTCTACTAGCTGGCTAAAACAAAAATGAGCTCATTCAACCTGGTTGGAGGTCTGTTAGGGCTGTTCCTCTCACTGTGGACTGGCTAAAAACCAGCAGCATTAAGAAAGCATCACATTTCTCAAATATGGGAAATGTGATGGGGTGGTGCCGCTTTCAAAAGCCCTGTGTCCCTAAATACATCCATCTTCACAGGATCAGTTTCCCCAAATGCTGGTTCCAAAAATTGGCTCAGGACTGGCAGAAATCATTCAGGAAGCTTCTTGAAGGCCCTCTCTATTTCTCAGTCTGACTTTCAGCTTGTCCCAGCTACTGTAAGCAGCTTTGGCTTACCCAAGTTCACTAGCAACTTCTACTTTTGTTAATATCCTTGGTTTTCCATGACACTGGCTATTTCCATCTGTTAGACTAGTGGCCCCCCAATTAACTGCACCTCCACTTCATAACCTTTTCTTGAATCTGGGCTGGACTTGCAACTTGTTTAGTAAGTAGAGGGCATACTCCAGCTCTCTTCTGATTAGAAAAAAAATCATCAATAGAGGGCAGTAGAAGGGACGCTGTGACAATTCTGAACTTAAGTCTTCAGGCCTGGCCACTTCTGCTTTCAAGCTCTTGGGAGCTCTGAGCTGCGTGTCAGAGATCTAGCTACCCTGCCAGACAGGCCACTGAAAGAGACTACGTGGAGAAGGAGAGACTCAGGATTGCAGGCAGAGAGAGAAGCCCAGCCATCCCAGTCTCTCCACCAACCTGATGAACATGAGTGGCATCTGCAGGCCTTCTGCAGGCTGGCAGAAGAACAGCCCAGCTCAAATTAAAGAACAGTTGGGAGTGGGGTTATTTTAAGCCACTAAAGTTTTAGGGTAAGTTTGTTAGCAACAATTTGACAACCCAAAACACTAGTCATTCACAGATATTTTTCTAAATACAAGACAGTTACTAGAATGCAAAGAAAATAGGGCAAATGTTTTCCCACCACAACCTTCTCAGTCAACAGCCAAACTGTAATTGGTCATTGGCAAAAAAAAAAAAAAAAAAAAAGCCATACCTTTTATCTTAATTCATAAATATCCATGATTTTTTTTCTATGACTCTTTAATGACAATGAAAAGGCAGACCCATGAGCTTCTGGCAGTCTCAGGCACTGGCTTAATTCTCATTTTGCCAAAAATAGAAACCATCAAAATGAATTATCGACTACTGGATACACGATAATAAATAAGATTGTTCTCACTTTTCAAAGATGTTATTTAATTTTCTAAAATTTTTTATTTTTATCATTTCCTACAATGAGAAAGGAATTAAACTGGTTAAAGTTATAAAAAGAAAAAAAAAAAAAGCTATTTCCAGGGAAGCAATAGGTAACAATCTAATGGTAACACAATAAATGGTAACACAACTAGAATTTGAATCCCCATAATTGGCAAAATATAGCACACAATTTAACCGCTTCCTCAATTTAAAAATTCTTTAAAAATGTAACATCTATATTGTAGAGATGATTTCTTCCTATCTGAGGAAATGAGCAATTGGGAAGCAGGTATTGCCGAGTTAAAATACAGTTGTCTTTAAATGGTTTCAAATTTTGCTTATCAAAAGGTAGTCATCCACAATGCAAGCCTACCTAAAAATGCAATAAAAAGTATATGTATTATTAAAAAAAAAAAAAAAGATTTTACCCAAGAGGAGAGGCAGTTTATAAGAACAGAGCTCAAACTCTCCCCAAATGAACTAACTTTTTTTGAAATAGAGGGTAGAGAAGTTCAAGCTTTAGAATGCTCTCAAAGACAATAGATTTTCTTAATTAACAACAACAAACCATAGGCCAGCTAGTTCATCAAAGACAGTGAGAGAAATCTAAGATACCTCCTGGGGTCAGAATAAAGCTCAAAGACAAGCTACCCTGCTCAAGCTTAATTGGATCATAGTGTGGAATAATACATGCCCCAGGGAATTGTCTAGAAGAATAGAGGGGTCACCTGGCAAGGAGTGGGGCCTAAAATCTGGCTGTGACAACAAATAAAGGCCTAACGAATGAGAAAAACATACAGTACCAGGGCCAGGATAACTGTGCACACACCAAAGGCTGCTCCATGTGAAGAGCAAAACCAAAGGCTTCACATGTGGGAGGATAAACAACTCACTGCAATAGCCTAGCCAAATAACTAAACAAACAAGCAACAACAAAAACAAGGCCCACGGGACACAGAATTGATGGAACTATGAGATTATCTAGCATGTCCACTTTTTAACAACAACAAAGGAAAAATATGCAAAGAAATAGGAAAGAGTGACACAAACATAGGGAAAAACAGAAGCAAAAAGTCAATGAGAGAGCTCAGATCAAATTTAAGAAAGATGTCAACATTATCTTTATAAATAGCTTCCAGGAACTAATTTTACTTGAATGAGAAAAGGAAGATATGAGAGAATGTCTTTTTAAATAGAGAATAAAGAGGTAGAAATTATTTTTTAGGCCAACCGAAATTCTGGCATTAAAAAGTACAGTAACTGAAATGAAAAATTTACCAAAGAAACTCAACAGTAGCTTTGACTGGCAGAAGAAAGAATCAGTAAACCTAACATTGGTTCAGTAGATATAATACAATCCAAAGAACAAAGAATTAGCAGATCTTCATAATAAAAACATTAAATACACAAGAAACAAAAAAAATCACTATCAACATAATAAAGGTCATATAAGAAAAGCCCACAGAGAGGATCCAAGATGGCAGATTAGACACAACTCCAGCACACAACACCCAGCGAAAGAGACGCAGAAACCCAGAGATCCTCTAGCTCCAACGGAGGTACCAGGTGCATTTCAATGGGTCTGGTCCGAGGGTGAGCAAAGCCCACTCAGGGAAGACCGAGGCAGGGAGGGGTGCTGCTTCACCCAGAAAGTGCATCTGACCAGCGAGTCGGAGGCTCCATCTCTGGTGCCCCGGTCCAGATACAGCGCTTCCCCCAAAGCCTCAGCAATACACAGAAGATCTTTGCCACTCAAGTGCCGGGAATTACAAGTGCAGACTTGATTAAGAGTCTGCAGACTGAACTATCCCCCCCAGAGAGAGCGAGCTGTAAGTGGGAGCAGCTGGGTGGCCCCCTACCCCATGATCAGAGAAAGAGAAAGCTGAAAGGGGGAGACTGCCGGGTGCAGCTGGGTGGGTCCCTAACCTCCCCCACAAACCCCAGAGGGCTGAAGCTCTGACTCTAGTGGGTTGTGTAGCCAGTGCCACAGTCTGAGATGAACCCTGAATGATCCAGCCTGGTGGAGGAAGGGCACAACCCACCACTAGAGGGGTAGGACTGGGCTACATGTTTTAACAAAACACAGGAAGCCTACGTAGCAACGGGAAGGCATTCTCAACAACCCAGCAGCGCCTACAGGTCAGTGGAAGAGGCGGGCCTAATCTCCCAGCATAAACAAAAAAGACAGGAAGCTTCCCTAGTAACCTGAAGGACTCCCTAGAAACCCAGCAGTGCCCCCACAGGCAGACAAGCGACTTCATCAAGCAGTTCTGACACCATAGCCAGGTAAATCCACAAAGATGGGAAAAAAAACAGCGGGGAAAAAAGGTGAAACCATCAAAGACCAGAACACCTCTTCTCCTTCAAGGGATCACAACTTCTCAACAACACAGGATCACAACTTGACTGAGAAGGAGTACAAAAAATTGACAGAAACAGGATTCAGAAGGTGGATAACAACAAACTTCTCAGAGCTAAAGGAACACGTTCTAACTCAATGCAAAGAAAACAAAAACCTTGAAAAAAGGTTAGATGTAATGCTGACTAGAATAACCAGCTTAGAGAAGAACATAAACGACTTGATGGAGTAGAAAAACACAGCATGAGAACTACGTGAAGCAAACACAAGTTTTAATAGCCGAATCGGTCAAGCAGAAGAAAGGATATCAGAGATTGAAGATCAACTCAGTGAAATAAAAAGAGAAGGCAATACAAGAGGAAAAAAAGAGTGAAAAGAAACGAACAAAATCTCCAAGAAATATGGGATTATGTGTAAAAACCTAATCTATGCTTGATCGGTGTACCTGAATATGACGGTGAGAACGAATCCAAGCTGGAAAACACACTCTAGGATATTATCCAGGAGAACTTCCCAAGCCTAGCAAGGCAGTCCAAATTTCAAATTCAAGAAATACAGAACTCCACAAAAATATTCCTCAAGAAGAGCAACCCCAAGGCACATAAGTGCCAGACTCACCAGGGTCAAAATGAAAGAAAAAATGCTAAGAGCAGCCAGAGAGAAAGGTCAGGTCACCAACAGAGGAAAGCCCATCAGACTCACGGCGGATCTCTTGGCAGAAACTCTACAAGCCAGAATAGAGTGAAGGCCAATATTCAACATCCTTAAAGAAAAGAACTTTCAACCCAGAATCTGGTATCCAGCCAAACTAAGCTTCATAAGTGAAGGAGAAATAAAATCCTTTACGGACAAGCAATTATTGAGAGATTTTGTCACCACCAGACCTGCCCTACAAGAGCTCCTGAAAGAAACACTAAGCATGGAAAGGAACAAGTACCAGTCACTGCAAAAGCAAACCAGTTGGCAAAGACCAAAAATGCAAAGAAAATGAGTCAACTAATGAGAAAGAAAACCAGTCAGTAACAAAATGGCAGGATCAAATTCATACAACAATATTAACATTCAATGTAAATGGTCTAAATGCCCCAATCAAAAGACACGGACTGGCAAAAATATTTTTGCTATCTACCCATCTGACAAAGGGCTAATATCCAGAATCTACAAAGAACTGAAACAGATATACACAAACAACCCCATTCAAAAGTAGACTAAGGATATGAACAGACACTTTTCAAAAGAGGACATATATGAGAGGCCAACAAACATGAAAAAATGCTCATCATCACTGGTCATTAGAGAAATGCAAGTCAAAACCACACTGAGATATCATCTCACACCAGTTAGAATGGCGATCACTAAAAAATCGGGAGACAACAGATGCTGGAGAGGATGTGGAGAAATAGGAACACACACAGTTGGTGGGAGTGTAAATTAGTTCAACCATTGTGGAAGACAGTGTGGCAATTTCTCAAGGATCTAGAAATAGAAATTCCATTTGACCCAGCAATCCCACTATTGGGTATATACCCAAAGAACTATACATCGTTCTGCTCTAAAGACACATGCACATGTATGTTCATTGCAGCCCTGTGTACAATAGCAAAGACCTGAAACCAACCCAAATGTCCATCAATGATAGACTGGACAAAGAAAATGTGGTACATATACACCATGGAATACTATGCAGCCATCAAAAATGATGAGTTTGTGTCCTTTGTAGGGACTTGGATGAATCTGGAAACCATCATTCTCAGCAAACTGACCGAAGAATAGAAAGCCAAGCACCGTATGTTCTCACTCATAGGTGGGTGTTGAACAACAAGAACATGTGGACTCAGGAAGAGGAGCATCACACACAGGGGACAGTTGGGGGGGTAGGGAAGAGACAATGAGGGTGGGGAGGTATAACATGGGGAGAAATGCCAGATACAGTATGCACCTAAAGTAAAATAAATTATTTTAAAAAATATTTACACAAAACCATGCAATTACATAGAAACTGAATAGCCTGCTCCTATTGAATGGGTAAATAATGAAATTAAGGCAGAAATAAGTTATTTGAAACCAGTGAGAACAAAGACACAATGTACCAGAATCTCTGGGACACAGCAAAAACAGTGATAGAGAAATACGTAGCACTAAATGTCCACCATAGAAAAGTCAGAGATCTTAACCTAATATCACAACTAAAAAAACTAGAGAACCAAGAGCAAACAAATTTAGAAAGTTAGCAGAAGACAATAACCAAAATCAGAAATAAACGGAAGGATACTGAGACATGAAAAGTTATTCAAAAGACCAACACACACACATGCGCGCACACAAAGAATCAAATAAACCCAGTCAGAATTAACAAGATGGATATTACCACTGACCCCCACAGAAATACAAACCACCATCAGTGAATATTATGAACACTTCTATGCACATAAACTAGAAAATCTAAAAGAAATGGGTAAATTCCTAGACACATGTATCCTGCCAAGACTGAACCAGGAAGAAATTGAATCTCTGAACAGATCAGTAACAAGCTCTGAAATTGAGTCAGTAATAAACAGCCTACCAACAAGAAAAAGCCCAGGACCAGATACATTCACAGCCGAATTCTACCACATGTACAAAGAGGAGCTGGTACCATTCATGCTACAACTATTTTGAAAAAAAAAAAAAAAAAATTGAGGGACTCCTCCCCAAATCTTTCTGTAAGGCTAGCATCACCCTGATACCAAAACCTGGCAGAGATTAAAAAAAATAAAGAAAACTTCAGACCAATACCCTTGATGAGCATCAATGCCATTATCCTCAACAAAACCCAGCAGTACATCAAAAACCAAATACAGCAGTACGTTGAAAAGTTAATCCACCACAATCAAGTAAGCTTTATCCCTGGGATGCAAGGTTGTTTCAAGGTACACAAATCAATACGTGTTATTTATAACAGAAACAGAACTAAAGACAAAACCCACATGATTATCTCAATAGACATAAAAAAGGTTTTTGATAAAATTCAACAGCCCTTCATGTTAAAAACTCAATAAACTGGGTATTGAAGCAACAAACATCACAATAATAAGAGCTATCTGTGACAAACCCACAGCCATCATCATACTGAATGGGCAAAAGCTGGAAACATTCCCTTTGAAAACCAGCAGAAGACAAAATGTCCTTTCTCACTCCTACTCAACATGGTTTGGAAGTCCTGGCCAAGGCAATCAGGCAAGAGAAAGAAACAAAGGGCATCCAAATAGCAAGAAAGAAAGTCAAACTAGTCCTTTTTGCAGACAACATGATTCCATATCTAGAAATCCTCATAGTCTCAGCCCAAACTCTTAAGCTGATAAGCAACTTCAACAAAATATTAGGATATAAAAATCAATGAGCAAAAATCACTAACATTCTTATGCACCAATAATCAAGCCAAGAGCCAAATCAGGAATGCAATCCCATTCACCAACTGCGACAGTGAAGTAATAAAATACCTAGAACATAGCTAATGAGGGAGATGAAAGATTTCTATAAGAATACAAACTACTGCTCAAAGAAATCAAAAATGACACAAACAAATGGGAAAACATTCGACGTTCATGGATTGGAAGAATCAATACTGTAAGAATGGCCATACTGCCCAAAGCAGTTTGTAGATTTAATGCTATTCCTATTAAACTACCATTGAGATTATTCACAGAACTACAAAGAGTTTTTTAATTCATATGGAACTAAAAAAAAAAAAAAGAGCCCAAATGGCGAAGGCAATCGTAAGCAAAAGGAACAAAGCTGGAGGCATCACACTACTCAACTTCAAACTATATTACAGAGCTATAGTAACCAAAATAGCACAGTACTAATACAAAAATAGACACATAGACAAATGGCTTAGAATAGAGAACCCAGAAATAGGCCCACACATATACAACTATATGATCTTTAACAAACCTGACAAAAAACAAGCAATGGGGAAGGGATTTTATATGCAATAAATGATGCTGAAATAACTGCCTAGCCATATACAGAACATTGAAATTGGACCCCTTCCTTACACTGTCTACAAAAATTAACTTATGATGTATTAAAGATTTAAATGTAAAACCCAAAGCTATTAAAAGCTTGGAAGACAACCCAGGCAATACTATTAGTACTATTAAGGACATAGGCGTAGACAGAAATTTCATGACAGAAATGCCAAAAGCAATTGCAACAAAAGCAAAAATTGACAAATGGGATCTAATAAAACTAAAGAGCTTCTGCACAGTAAAGGAAACTATCAACAGGATGAACAGACAACCTACAGAATGGGAAGGAATTTCAGCAAACTACACATCCAACCAAAGTCTAATATCCAGCACCTATGAGAAACTTAAATTTACAAGAAAAAAAAAGCAACCTCATTAAAAAGTGGGCAAAAGACATGAACAGACCCTTTTCAAAATAAGATATCTATGTTACCAACAGCATGTGAAAAAGAGCTCAATATCACTGATTATTAGAGAAATCCAAATCAAAGCCACAATAAGATACCATCTCACACCAGTCAGAATGGCTATTACTAACAAGTCAAAAAATAGCAGATGCTGGCAAAGTCGCAGAGAAAAAGAAAAGTTTATACATTGTTGATGGGAGTATAAATTAGTTCAACCATTGTGGAAGACAGTGTGACAATTCCTCAAAGACATAACAAAAATGCCATTCAACTCGGCAATCCCATTACTGGGGATACACCCAAAAAAATATAAATCATACTATTATAAAGATAAACGTATGTGTATGTTCATTGCAGCACTATTCACAATAGCAAAGATATGGAATTAACCTAAATGCCCATCAATGATAGGTTGGATAAAGAAAATGTGGCACATATATACCAAGGAACACTATGCAGCCATAAAAAAGAATGTTATCATGTTCTTTGCAGGAACATGGATGGAGCCAGAGGCCATTATCCTTAGCAAACCAGCACAGAAACAGAACACCAAATACCACATGTTCTCACTTATAAGTGGGAGCTAAATGAGAACATATGGACACATCAAGGAGAACACCACATGCTGGCGGAGGGTGCAGGGTAAGAGGAAGGAGAGCATCAGAAAAAAAAAAAAAAAGGTACTAGTCTTAATACCTGGGTAATAATCTGTACAGCAAACTCCTACTACAGAAGTTTACTGATGTAACAAATCTGAACATATATCCTTGAACTTACAATATTTTTTAAAAAAGGAAAAAGTGGCCGGGCGCGGTGGCTCACGCCTGTAATCCCAGCACTTTGGGAGGCCGAGGCAGGTGGATCACGAGGTCAAGAGATCGAGACCATCCTGGTCAACATGGTGAAACCCCGTTTCTACTAAAAATACAAAAATTAGCTGGGCATGGTGGCACGTGCCTGTAGTCCCAGCTACTCGGGAGGCTGAGGCAGGAGAATTGCTTGAAC
>PVKV010030693.1:0-21948 GCA_004027835.1 Alouatta palliata
AAAAAAAAAAAAAAAAGAAAGAAAAAAGAAAAAGTGAGTATCAGAGGAGAGAAGCCAGGAACAAAAGACCAAGTTCAAGGCTCCAAGGTGGGAACAAGATGGCGGCATTTATAAGGCCAGAGTGGCCAGAGTGTAGGGAGAATAAGATGAAGTCTGAGAGAGGCCCTAGTAGGAAGTTCAGATTTGCAGGCCCTGGTGAGAAGTTCACATCTGATTCCAAGTTAGATGGCAGCCAGGAAAAGATTCTAGGCAGAGGAGTCCACCAGCCCCTTTACTTGGATTTCATGAGGGACTGTGTAAAGGTGTCTTGTACTTAAAAATAGGTAAGAGGAGCCTATCTAGAAATGGAGCAGGAAAGTGGGGTCATCCCAACCCTGAGCAGAGGAGAATGGAAAAGAGGTATTAGGAAGGGGCTGGCAGAAAACAGGAGAGTAGCTACCACTTCAGAATGGAAGAGGGAGGAACAGACCTCAGTTCAAATCGATTATCAGAGGTGGCTTTGCAGGAGATGAAAGGCAAGGATGTCAGGCAACACAGAAGGCAAGGCTTACCCAGGCATTCGGAGAAGCCTCAAAGGGGAAGGCGGCTCAGAAGGAGGAACAACCACCTCTCCCTGGGCAGCCACTCTGGGTGCCATTTTGTTCCCTTTTGATGATAACCTGATTGGGTCAGCTCTGTCCCAAATGCCGTGAATTATAACCTCTTCAGTTCTAAAGCTCCAAAACTCCACCCCCATTCCCCTACTGCGTGTTTGAGGTCCTTGTTAGTGGAGTTAGAATAGGAAGAGGAAGTATTGCAGAAGGAAGTATAAAGATGCCTGAGTCACCACTGCTCCTTGACCATCAAAACATTTTCCCCAGAATGACGGGAAGAATGACTACTAGAAAGCCATTTGCTCTTCATTTAAGATGATAAAGAAATATGTCTTCATACCTGTACAAGTACTGTCCTGGACTGGGCATGGTACTTCATGCCTGTAATCCCCACATTTTTGGAGGCTGAGGAGAGAGGATTGCTTGAGGTCAGGAGTTCAAGACCAGCCTGGGCAACATAGAGAGATTTCACCTCTACCAAAAAAACTTGCTGGGCATTGTGGCTCATGTCTGTAATCCCAACTACTTGTGAGGCTGAGATGGGAAGATCACTTGAGCCCGAAAGTTAAAGGTTGCAGTCACCTATGACTGCCACTGCACTCCAGCCTAGGCAATGGGGCTAGACCCTGTCTAGAAATAATAATAAATAAACAGTCCTAATAACAATACTATGATTAGTTCATAGACACAGTAGTCCTGGACCCTCCATTCCCATGAATGCCTAGCAGATACGCAATAGCAGAAAGAAGGTAGGATATGCATTTAGACAGGCTTGGGTTTGAACATTGAGCTTGAATGTTGTTTGATCTTGGGCAAATTACTCCACCTGCCTGAGCTTTCATTTCCTCTTCTGTAAAATGAGGGTGATAATAACATCTGCCCTCAGGTTGTTGTGGGGATTGGATGACACATGGCAACACTCAACATGTGCCGGATACAGTGTGGCTACTTGGTAAAAGTTGCTTCCCTTTTTCCCAGGCAGGATCACTGGCAGGTCTTTGATGTTAACATGTCCTTTTCTGCTTTCTGCAGATATTTTGAGCCAGGAAAAAGTGAAGAGACACATCCTGCTACTTCTATTCAAAACAAGACTGGAAAATAATTAACACAAAGAGGGAAGCATGCCCAGGAGATTGCCTGGCATGGAGAGACCTCCAAAAAGGGTCTTTGTTGTTGCTGCTGGTGCTGGTGCAGAAAGGCCAGCATAAGAACAAGAATTCAGACGACAGCAAGTTCTTATCCTGAGAATGTCCTAAATTTTGATCCACCAATGAAGAAGCTTACATCCAAGATGTAAGCAGCACTTTCTTCATGGAGACATACCATTCTCAATAATGCTGCAGGTCCACTTCAGACAATACTTACTTTCCAATTCCCTCATTTCTTGGAACCCTTGAGAAAACGTACAGCCCCTAATTGAAGAGTTTGAGGCATATTTGTGTAATCAGATCCTAACATCCCCTGATAAGAAGTAACAACACCACAGGGGAAGTCACCAAGACTTTCCTTCATCACAAAACTGGGCTGCACTGGTTTCTTTTATAGGACTTAAGCAGCCGCATGCCAAACCATATTGGCACTAGATGTGAAACTTAATAACTCTCTTTTTAATACTAGGCAATAGGGCTAATTAATCTAAAGAAACATCTTCCAGCCCCTGCACTTCCCCAGTGTGGTCTTGACCACGTAGGAGCCACGAGACCCTTGCGGTGACCTTCAGTGTTATTTGTCAACGTTGAATTAAATCACAGAGAAGCAGCTTGGAAAGAGTCTCCTTTAAATAAAAGCATCAAGTTAATAATAAACAATGGAGTACAATCTCAAGCCACATATTTGTTCTGCTGCAAAATGAATGTTGGAAAGCACATAAATTTTTAAATCCAAGGAAAATTAATGTCTCACACAATGAAACACAAAGGCACTCCTCATAGGTAGATCAAGTAAAAGACAGGATTGTATTTCCTTCCAAAATAAGTGAAGTGCCCATTTTATCACACTTGGGTTATTTCTTCAAAAAAAAAATCATTCACATGACAATCTGTGAAGCTGTCACAGAACAGACAACACTATAAGCATAGCAGAGATGAGGTTACAAATGTAACCTGCGCCAGGGTGGCTCATGCCTATAATCCCAACACTTTGTGGGGGGCAAGGTAGGAGGATCGCTTAAGCCCAGAGGTCGAGGCTGCAGTAAGCTATGATTGCACCACTGCACTCTAGCCTGGTCGACAGAGTGAGACCTCACCTATAAAAATTAAAAAATAAAAATTTATGTAATCTGGGCTTATTGCTAGGATTTTATTTGCATATTAACCTTGGAGGGGGGGTAATTAGCTACCCCAGGCTATTCTATCCCTGGAACCTATTTGATGGGGAAGAGGGACAGTGAAGAAGTGGATGATCTATAATCTGAGGCTTTTGTTGAGTCTTCTGGAAAGCTGATTTCAGGAACTACAAGGTGAGTATGATGGTTCTACCTCACAATAATCTTCAGATCATTTGTGGGTTGCAAACACTCTGCTAAGGATGCCAGCTACAGGGTACCCCTACTGTTTTTGTCTCTAAGACCACTGCCTCCTTCTTAGGATCTAAAGTACCTCCTTTCTGTGTGGATCCCACTCTGATACAGCCCCCCCCCAACCCACCCTCAGCACAAGAGTGAACATGGACTTTAGTTAGGGCAATTGGATTTTTTTAGGACTTCCCTGGGACTGCTGCTGGTGTTATCAGGGAAGATTGTATCTTTTGGGGATTTTCGAAGCTAGCAGGGCCTGAGTCTACGGTTGTATGTGGTCATCTTATTCATCACGTGGAAGAGCTCATCCAAGATAAAGGAGAATGGTGGCATTATTGAAGCCTCTGGAGCCAACCAGACCTGAAGCCAGATATAGTCCCAGACTCACAAGTTATGAGAGCTAATGTATGTCACTTCTGCTTAAGAAACTTGACTTTTGTTTCTTACTTACAACCAAAAATGTGAAATTGACTATTGTAGTCAGGCTGGACTCTGAAAGAGCTGCTTCAGATGAAACACTGAGTGATACTTCCAGGCACAATTGAAGAGGCCCTTAAAGATGGACCTTTTGCTGGGTTTATGTTCAACACCAAGCTGATGCTAATGAATTTCAGTGGGGAACTGCTTGGAGCTGTCCCCTGGGCCTAGTGCTGAAACAACAACTGTTAGGAAACCTGCCCCTGAGCTGTAGAATAAGAAATGGAAGGCCTTAACGGAGCAGAAACTGGGGAGCCACCCCGGGCCTTACAAGAAGCCCAGCAATTAGCTCTATGGTTTCAGGAGAATAAAGAACCAGGCCAATCCATTGATCAGATCCCAGCAACAGGTAGGGGTGTCCTGGAAGTGAGGTAGAGCCCAGCAGCAAAAGACCCTGGCAGTAAGCAGAGGCCCCCGGTTAGCATCAGTCTAGAAGCAGATTACGCCCAAGTAAATGGAATTGAGAGTTTTTGTCCCTGAGAGGGAACAAAACAGTAGGCCCTCAATCTTAGAGGAAATGGGATTTTGAAGTCAGAGTCCCTGGGTTCAAGTTCTTGCTATGACATTTATAAGCTACTTGACCTTAAGTATTCACTCTGTCTCAGTTCTCTCACCTGCAAATTGAGGATGTTAGTAATAATGGTTAGAATCAAGACATATGCCTGAAATTATTTTTTATTGCTACTACTAAACTTCTATAGTTTCTGAATTGTGGTGTAGTCATATGTTTAGAGGTCTGTCTCCCAAACTCAGCTCCTTAAGAGAAGACATTGTTGTATTTATATTCTTACTCTTCCTTAACACAGTGCCTGAAACTCAAAATTAGATGTATTACAAGTTAATGAAATTAGGCACTGCATATAAAAGCACTTTCTACCCTGTCACCCACAATACTATTATAGGACTACCAGGCGTGAAACAAAGTCAAAGATCTAAACATAATAAGGCTAGACAAGAACCACGGTACTGGACCTGGATATACCAGCAGGGATCACACAGGGGAAGACAAGAGTCCTGGATACTGAGCAAGGTAACCTGATGCTGAACTCCCCAAAAAACAGGAATCAAAGCCTTCCTGAATAGGAACCATATTGATCCCATGCTTTAAAGGGGATCTTATGTAAGTGGTTCTAATTGGAGTTATATCAGGGGTATAGAGTGTGAACAGGCATCTCATTATTAATAAATAACCATTATTGCTGGATGGCCATTGAAAGGCACCAGCTATTGGATATACCTAGAACATATTATAGTCTAGACATCTCTACTATTCCAGCATTTGTCTTTATTAAAAGATATGGGGATCCATTTCTATCAGAGAATATGGAATTGTTTATTCTTTAAATATACTCATTACTCAGGAGGATGAATCAGCATCTTCCTCCAAGAATCCAGAAGGCATTGAGCTGAGAATCTGTAGATGGACACTCAAATCAATCACAGAGACAAAGAGTACCACGACCTTTAGGGTCTCAGCCAGGGAAAGAGGATTGTAACACATGGAAACCACTCAACAGTCTTAGGCAACAGTCCTGTCTAAGACCTAGGCTGCAATTTTGAGTTTTACATTAACTTAAACAAAAATGGCTGCTATTGGTATTTTTCTACATCCTGTTCTTAAATTCATAAGGCACATCAGAGGACAAAATGTTATGGCTTGTTTAATACAAAGAACGTGTTCCTTGCTGCTTCTCTTACAGAGCTTGATATGCTTTCTAAAAACCATCCTGAGATTACATCCAATTGACCCATGAACATTTTAGTAATTGTTTTACCTTAACTCAAAGAACATTTTAGTGATTGTTTTACATTAACTCAAAGAACATTTTAGTAGTTGTTTCACATTAACTCAAAAGTGCAGTCTGGGTCTCAGGCAAGAAGATTGAGTGGTTTCCATGTGCTACAATCAAACTCATATGTTTCTAAAAGTTAAAATTTACTGTGCTTCATAAAATATCCAGGAATTTTATGTTGCCTTTCTTCCTGTTTTCTAAAATCACCTGTAACAACGTTATAGCTATCCAAAGTATTGAGCTTAGTAAACAGCTTTTAATATCTCAATTGATTTTTTCATCATTTTCCTCTACTTCTGTGGTACAGTAAAAGTGCATGATCCTTAAACCCTATTAGGATTGCATTGGATGCTCTAAATAATAACAAATCTCATACAAAATGGCTGCCCTTGGTATTTTTCTGCTTCCTATTCATAAATGGTATATTCATAAGACACATCTGGAGACAAAATGTTATGGCTTCTTTAATACAAAGAACATGTTCCTTGCTCCTTCCCTTATAAAGCTTGATTTCACTTTCTAAAGAATATCCTGAGATTGCATCCAATTGACCCATGAACATTTTACTAATTAATGTGTTATTTGTTCAGATTTTTTAAGTGCTTACTGCCTTTGGTCCAAGGCAGTGACAAGAGTTATAAAGCAAAGATAGAAAATAAAACTCACAAAATTAGAACTATAAAAATAGAAGAATATTGAGTTTCTGTGTGTAAAAAGAGGTCAAATTCCAAAGTTAATTGCAATAAATAATTGGGCAAGAAAGAGGAGATAAAATGTGTACAAGAAAAAAATATGATGTAAACAATGAAATTTAAGGGAAATAATAGAATAAATCCAAAAATTTTAAGTGAGTTAATTACATCTCTTTCTTAAAAAAAAGGTGTATTTGTTTTTTCCAGAAAAAAAGGTTGATATACTCCAAATGCTATAAGACTTCTTACAAGTAGTTATTTTTTTTAGTTTTTCTTTTTTATCTGTAAGATGAGGAGGGACAGCAATCCCTACTCTGCCTATTTTTTCTTAAAAAGTCAGGAAACAATAGATGCTGGCAAGGCTGTGGAGAAATAGGAATGCTTTTATGACGGCAATTCCTCAAGGATCCAGAACCAGAAATACCATTTGACCCAGCAATCCCATTTACTGGGTGTATACCCAAAAGAATATAAATCATTCTACTATAAAGACACATGCATATGTATGTTTGCAGCACTATTTACAATAGCAAAGACATGGAACCAACCCAAATGCCCATCAATGGTAGACTGGATAAAGAAAATGTGGTACATATACACCATGGAATACTATGCAGCTATGAAAAGGAATGAGATCATGTCCTTTGCAGGGACATGGATGAAGCTGGAAGACATCATCCTCAGCAAACTAACACAGGAACAGAAAACCAAATACCACATGTTCTCACTCATAAGCGGGAGTTGAACATTAAGAACACACGAACACAGAGAGGGAACAACAGACACCAGGGCCTGTTGGGGGTGGACTGCGAGGAGAGGGAACTTGGAGGACGGGTCAAAAGGTGCAGCAAACCACCATGGCACAGGTATACTTATGTAACAAATTTGCACGTTTTGCATATGTATCCTTTTTTTTTTTTTTTTAGAAGTAAAGATGGTTTTTCCCAGTTCTGTGAAGGAGAGCAATGGTAGTTTGATGGGGATAGGATTGAATCTATAAATTACTTTGGGCAATATGGCCATTTTCACGATATTGATTCTTCCTAACCATGAGCATGGAATGTTTTTCCATCTGTTTGTGTCCTCTCTTATTTCCTTGAGCAGTGGTATGTAGTTCTCCTTGAAGAAGTCCTTCACATCCTTTTTTAGTTGCATTCCTAGGTATTTTATTCTCTTTGTAGCAATTGTGAATGGGAGTTCACTCATGATTTGGCTCTCTGTTTGCCTGTTATTGGTATATAGGAATGCTTGTGATTTTTGCACATTGATTTTGTATCCTAAGACTTTGCTGAAGTTTCTTATCATCTTAAGGAAATTTTGGGCTGTGATGACGGGGTCTTCTAAATATACAATCATGTCATCTGCAAATAGAGACAATTTGACTTCCTCTTTTCCTAATTGAATATCTTCTATTTCTTTTTCTTGCCTGATCGCTCTGGCTAGAACTTCCAATACTATGTTGAATAGGAATGGTGAGAGACAGCACCCTGGTCTAGTACCAGTTTTCAAAGGGAATGCTTCCAGTTTTTGCCCATTCAGTATGATAATGGCTGTGGGTTTGTCACAAATAGCTTTTATTATTTTGAGATACATTCCATTGATACCTAGTTTATTAAGAGTTTTTAGCATAAAGGCCTATTGAATTTTGTGAGAGGCCTTCTCTACATCTACTGAGATAATCATGTGGTTTTTGTCTTTGGTTCTGTTTATGTGATGGATTACGTTTATAGATTTGTGTATGTTGAACCACCCTTCCATCTCTGGGATGAAGCCTACTTAATTATGATGGATAAGCTTTTTGATGTGCCTGCATAGCCAAGACAATCCTAAGCAAAAAGAACAAAGCTGGAGGCATCACGCTACCTGAATTCAAACTATACTACAAGGCTACAGTAATCAAAACAGCATGGTACTGGTACCAAAACAGACATATAGAGCAATGGAACAGAACAGAGGCCTTGGAAGTAATACCACACATCTACAACCATCTGATCTTTGACAAAATGGGCAAAAATAAGCAATGGGGAAAGGATTCCCTGTTTAATAAATGGCATTGAGAAAATTGGCTAGTCATGTGCGGAAAGCTGAAACTAGGCCCCTTCCTTACACCTTATACAAAAATTAACTCCAGATGAATTAAAGATTTAAGCATAAGACCTAACATCATAAAAACCCTAGAAGAAAACCTAGGCAATACCATTCAGGACATAGGCATAGGTAAGGACTTCATGACTAAAACACCAAAAGCAATGGCAACAAAAGCCAAAATAGACAAATAGATCTTCTGTACAGCAAAAGAAACAATCATTAGAGTGAACCAGCAACCCAACAGAATGGAAAAACAAATTTGCAATCTAGCCATCTGACAAATGGCTAATATCCAGACTCTACAAAGAACTAAAGTAATTTACAAGAAAAAGGCAAATAACCCCATCAAAAAGTGGGTGAAAGATATGAACAGACACTTTTCAAAAGAAGACATTTATGTGACCAACAAATATGAAAAAATGCTCATCATCACTGGTCATTAGAAAAATGCAAATCAAAACCACATTGAGATACCATCTCACACCAGTTAGAATGGTGATCATTAAAAAATCTGGAGACAACAGATGCTGGAGAGGATGTGGAGAAATAGGAATGCTTTTACACTGTTGGTGGGAGTGTAAATTAGTCCAACCATTGTGGAACACAGTGTGTTCCTCAAGGATCTAGAAATGGAAATACCATTTGACCCAGCAATCCCATTACTGGATATATATCCAAAGGATTATAAACCAATCTATTATAAAGACACATGCACATGTATGTTTATTGTGGCACTGTTTATAATAGCAAAGACTTGAAACCAACGCAAATGCCCATCAAAGATAGACTGGATAAAGAAAATTTGGCACCATATATACCATGGAATACTATGCAGCCATAAAAAAGGATGAGTTCATATCCTTTGCAGGGACATGGATAAATCTAGAAACCATCATTCTCAGCAAACTGACACAAGAACAGAAAACCAAACACTGCATGGTCTCACTCCTAAGTGGATGTTGAACAATGACATGGACACAGGGAGGTGAACACACACTGGGGTCTGTTGGGGGGTGTGGGGCAAGAGGAGGGATAGCAGGGGGTGGGGAGATTGGGAGGGATAACAGGAGAAATACCTAATATAGGTGATGGGGGGATAGAGGGAGCAAACCACCATGGCATATGTACACCTATGTAAAAGTCCTGCAAGATCTGCACATGTACCCCAGAACTTAAAGTAAAATAAAAAATAAATAAATAATAAAAATTTTTAAAAAAGAAAAAAATACACAGGAAGGTAGTAAAAATTATCCTTGTAGTAATGGACTAGAGTTAGAGACATCAGTATGAGGTCATGTTAGCTTAATATAGATACAGATGGTTACATATATAAATATTTATAGATACACGAGTTAGTTACACAAAAATATCTTCTTGCTCTGTCAGCCGAGAGGGCCTGGAAGGAATTACACTCCGGTAGCAATGAGCATACCTAGCTCCTGAACCTTTGTTTCTAATGCAGTTCTCCAATAAAAGGAGCCAAGGATCCTTGGATAAATGGCTGATGCTAGGACTGGGTTAGGAAATATATAAGATGAACCTGGAGCATCTTGAGTGTAGCAAAGTAAGGGTGGGCTAACCAAAAAAAAAAAAAAAATTAATAAACCCCAGCGATGAGGTTATGTCAAAGGGACACAGAAGCCAACTAACGGAGCTCCCAATGGCCAGAGGCGGAACCACATCAGCAACATAAATAAAGTACTGGATCATAATCAAAGGCTAAAATAAATATCCATGAGTCCATACTGATATAAATAAATGGGAGAGAAGAGGCAAATCTCCCTGCAAAATTCTACATAATATACATAGATACACTCCCCTCAAGCAGTAAAATGCACCTCCCTTCTTTTTAAGTTTGAACTGCTGATAGCAACATCTGTCCAAAGAGTATAGTATGGAAAGGGAAAAAGGAAGTAACTTTACAATGAAGACCTCAAACACTACCTCCACCAGGTAACCAATATTAACATCAACAGTGATGCCATGTGATAGTTTGTACCTTGGATATGATGTACTGAAAATGGCACTTTATCTCTGTGATTGTCCTCCCCACCTCAAAAAAAAAACAAAAACTCAATAACCCCAGCCTAGAGATGAGACAAACATCAGACAAATCTTAATGGAGGGATATCCCACAAAATACCCGAGCAGTACCCTTCAAAACTGCCAAAGTTAATAAAAAACAAGAGTCTAAGAATCTACCATACCCAAGCAGAATCTGTGGGGACAGAACAAGTAAATGGAATGTGGTATCCTGGATGCCACCCTGGGACAGAAAAAGATGTTAGGTAAAAACTAAGAACACCTACAGGTTGCAGCAAAGTAACTGCAGCTTTTTGCATTACTTTTAATGGCAAAAACTGCAATTACTTTTGCACCAACCTAATAATAAAGTATAGATGTTAGCTAATAACCAGTGTACCAATATTGGGTTCATTAATTGTAAAGAATATATCATACCACAGTAATATGTCAATTATAGAGGAAACTGGGTGTTGAGCATGCGGAAACTCTCCATAGCGCTTCAAAATATTTCTGTGAATCTAAAAATACTAAAATTAAAAAATTAAAAATTAAAGTAGCCTGGGCACAGGCTCACACCTGTAATCCCAGCATTTTGCGAGGCCAAGGCAGGTGGATCACCTGAGGTCAGGAATTCGAGACCAGCCTGACTAACATGGTGAAACCCCATCTGTACTAAAAATACAAAATTTAGCTTGGTGTGGTGGCAGGCGGCTGTAGTCCCAGCTACTTGGGAGGCTGAGGCAGGAGAATCGCTTGAATCTGGGAGGCAGAGGTTGCACTGAGCCAAGATCACACCATTTCACTCCAGCCTGGGCAACAGAGTGAGATTCCATCATGAAAAAAAATAATAAAGTAAAAATGTAAGAAAATGCAATTACCTTTTAGAGACTCCTTCTAACAATGTTAGAGACTTTGTTCTTCCCATAACAGTATGACTTTATTCATATAAGGTTTATGGGTAACTATGATTATTTCCAGATTTCCAGAGGTTTCTTTCATATTTCATTCCCAGCTCTCTTTTCCTAATGTGAATTTGAATTACTTTTCTGATTCTACACAAACCCCATGTTCTTCGTAGCAAATTTCAAGCTACATTTGTAACGATATTCTTTCCCTTTTTAAAAAAGTTATTTTCAGTTTCATTTTCCCTGCTTCCCAGCTTTCCAATCCTTGTTTTGGTACCTATATTATTTAGTACCAGAGACAACACAGGACATCTTATTTGCTTGTCCTTCACTCTCATACTCAGTGTCTAGAATGCAAGTAATCATCTTTTTGCTGCATTGTGTTTTCTGTGCTCCTAATATTATAAAGAATGTCATTTTCCATCACTCTCCAGTCTTTGGGCTTACACTTGCAGAATTACCAATGATTCCTTCTTTTCTCTCATCTCAGGCAATTGCCAAACTCTGTCGACATCTCCCTTTCATTGTTTCTTGAATCGGAGTCTTTCTTTCCATTTTAATGCCAACACTCTGTCACAAACTTGGGTTACAACACAGTATCCCTCTCCTCACAGCCAGCCCAGGACCCTTCAGTGTGGTTCACAGGCCATCTTGACCAGAATCACCGGAGAGAAGGTTAAATGCGAAGACTCCCTGGCTCCTGCCAGACCTATTGAATCTGAATCCCCGGGGCTTGTTTTTTCAGAGGTGAGATCTCACTATGTTTCCCAGGCTACATAGGAAATCATGGGCTCAAGCGATCCTCCCACCTCCACCTCTCAAGTAGCTGGGACTACACACATGAGCCATGGCATCCGTCTTGGAAATCCATGTTGTTTTGTTGTTTTTGTTGTTTTTGGGGTTTTGTTTTTGTTTTTGTTTTGAGACAGAGTCTCTCTCTGTTGCCCAGGCTGGAATGCAGTGGCGAGATTTCGGCTCACTGCAACCTCCACCTCCCGGGTTCAAGCAATTCTCCTGCCTCAGCAGCCAAAGTAGCTGGAACTACAGGTGTGCATCACCACACCCAGCTAGTTTTTGTATTTTTATTAGACACGGGGTTTCACCATATTGGCCACACTGGTCTCGAACTCCTGACCTCGTGATCTGCCCACCTTGGCCTCCCAAAGTGCTAGGATTACAGGTGTGAGCCACCGCGCCTGGCTCTGGAAATCCACATTTTAAATGAACCACTCCCCAGATAAATATACTCTATACTAAACCTTGAGAATTAGCTTGAACCTGGTGGTTCTTATTTCTGGCTCCTGATTTCAATCACTTCAGCAGTTTTTGGAAATACTGATGACCATGCCTCTTCTCCAGAGATTTTGATTTAATGGTCTGGAGTGGATCCCAAGTACCAGTTTTAATTCCATGAGTTATTCTAATGTTCAGCCAAGAAGAGAATCACTGGAGTAGATGACTCTTGAGGCTTCACTCAGCTCTCAGATTCTGTCTTAACGTTCCTAAACATTTGTTTAGTAGAAACCTGCTTCACCAGAATAACATTTATATACTTGTATTTTTAATCTGTTGCCATATAACAAATTTCCCCAAAACTTAGAATGTTAAAGCAACAAATATTTATCATTTCATGAGTTCTGTGGGTCGGAACCTGGGCTTAGCTGATGATGGCCTCAGGTTCTCTCATGATGTAAATAAGATCCTGGGCAGAACTGAAGCCATCTCAAGGCTCAAGGGAGAGAGATTCGATATTGATTCATTAATTTTATTGTATTCCAAGATCACTCACATCACTGTTGGTGGATCTCAAAGGAGCCACTTCTGTGCTCACTCAGCTTTGGACAGGACAAGGTCTTCATTGGCTGTTGGCAAGAGATCTCAGTTCCTTGCCATGTGGGCCCCTCCAGAAGGCTCCTCGAAACACAGCTGCTTGCTCCCCTAAGTGCGAAAGCTTGGAGACAGTCTCCCCTTCCGTTAGTGAGAATCTGTCGCTGGGAAAAAAAAAAAGACTTCTTGCCTAATCTCCTTCCAGAACCCGCTCTTTCACCGGTGTCAGACCTGCAGCCCCATGTGAAGGCTCTTTATACCTATTCATCCTCCCCTTCCCTTAGATCCTTCAGAGGCTTGCCTCCAATAAATCCCTTGACCTTCTAATTCCTTCTTGGCATATGCTTCCCAAGGGACAGTCTTTTTGTTTTTGTTTGTTTGAGACAGGGTTTCACTCTATCATCCAGGCTGAAGTGCAGTGGCACAATCATGGCTCACTGCAGCCTCGACATTCTAAGTTCAAGCAGTCCTCCTGCCTCAGCCTCCCAAGTAGCTGGAATGACAGGTGTGCACCACCATGCCTGGCTAAATGTTTTGTTTTGTAGAGAGGGAGATCTCACTACGTTACTCAGGCTGGTCTCAAACTCCTGACCTCAAGCTATCCTCCCACCTTAGCCTCCCAAAGTGCTGGGATTACAGGCATGAGCCACTGCACTCAGCCTATCACAGTCTTTACATAACCTTATCTCAGAGGTAACATTTCATCACTTTTACCACATTCTATTCATTAGAAGTGAGTCTAGACCCAGCCCACACACTAAGGTAGGATACCAGAAGGCAGAGGCCATCAGGAGCCATACTATAGGCTGCCTAATGCAATATCTTCTATTGATTAGACAGCACTAACCACTATATAGCAAATCTCAGTCAGTCCCTTAAAATTTAGTCTCTCTCTTACTTACCTAAGTTAAAAATGGATGTTGCTGGTCAGTAGGTAACTCTCCTCCAACTCATAATTCAGAAACTGGGGTGCCACAGAGGTGCCACCACTCAGATCCCCCACAAGAGGAAACCTACCATGAGGAGTGTGCTGGGCTAACAGCCTTTATTTGATGCAGCTCTGGAATCTACCATAGCTTTCACACCAAGTCCACGCTCCCCCAGGAGGCTCCCAGCCCATCACTGAGCCCACCAGAGTTTCTAGAACCAGATTCTTCCATCCGGCACACGACCTTTGCCCAAGGGCTTCCCTTACTGAGATTTTTCTCAGAGCTTCATTATAGTCAGAGGCTCTTCCTACCAAACCTGTCTTCCTTCCCTCTTTCCTTCTTCAGGAAATCAAGAACAACCATTATCTGAAGGTTCCCCTTACATCCCCCACCCATTCCTCCCTTTCCCCCTCCCAAGAACTTCCCTCAATAAATCTTCTGCACTTCTAACTGTATCATGGCATCTGCTTCCTGGAGGACCTGGACTAACACGGGGGGTATTAGGATTGGCTCAAGAAAGAACCGTTATATGGGGTTTGAGGACTGGTTCATTCCACTAGGACATTTTCCCAGGTTACCACTGATGACATCTTCAGAAATTCGGCTGCCTCCTTGTTCCCGGGATTATCTGTGCCCCACATCCCTCTTGGGTTTGCATCCTCCTTGCCAAATGGGGTGCTAAACTAGAAGATAAGACTTCTTGCCCAATCTCCTTCCAGAACCTTCTCTTTCACAGGTGTCAGACCTGCTGCCCCATCTGAAGGCTCTCCACGCCAATTTATCCTTCCCTTCCCTTAGATCCTTCAGAAGCATTTCCCCCAATAAATCCCCTGAACTTCTAATTCCTTCTTGGCATATGTTTCCCAAAGGACCAAAACTGACACAAGACTTTGGCTTATTTCATCTTATGGGTCTACCATATGCTAGGTTTTTGTCTTCTAAGGTCACTGTGTTCACCTTCATCAAACCAGGAAAGGAGAGTTGAGCATGAAGTTTCCTGAGTATGAGATTTTATAGCCCAGGCCTGAGAGTGATACACATAACTTGCACTCATACTCCAGCAGCTCCCTGACACTGGATGCATGCAGGTATGCCTTGTCTTATTACACTTCACTTGATGGTGGTTTTTACAAATTGAAGGTTTGTGACAATCCTTTGCTGAGCGACTTTATCCACATCATTTTTCCAAGAGTTGCTCACTTTGTGTCTCTGTGTCTGCATTTTTAAGTAATAAAGTATTTTTTGATGAGTGTATGCACATTGTTTTTGAGACACGATGTTATTGCACACTTTGCTAATATGGAGCATTGGTTCTTCTCATAGCCCTGATGCTTGCAAATATCTACAGGTATCTTTATTCAGATTTCTGGTTCCTGTTTTTGTCCTTGTTTATTTCAAGGGTCAACTGTTATATCTAAAGATTTGGAAGTTTATTTTCATTTCTAACTTATTTATTTTCTAAGATAGCCTGCCTTGTGCAGGAGATCTTCTAAATTGGCAATTTTCTATTCCAATGTATTTACTTATGACCAAATCCTCTATATCAGGTCTAAACCTTACATTTACAAAAAGAGAGGACAAGGTTCCCTTTACTTGGACTCCTAGATCTAGCCTGAATACTGCCTGAAAGCTTCCTGGAGTCTGTCCTAAGTCTCCTCTTGATTCTTTATTTTATTTTTATGAATTAATTTATTTTTTTATTTTTTATTTTATTTTATTTTTTTTGCTATTTTAAATCTTTGTCCCATATCCTTTATGGGAAAGATTTCTGCAATGGCATAAAGTAATACACTGCCTGTTTTTGCTTGTTATCTTTTTTTATATCTTCTTTAAAAAAGGGGGAGGATACATGTACAGAATGTACAGGTTTGTTACATAGGTATATGTGTACCAGGGTGGTTTGCTGCACCTATTGACCCATCCTCCAAGTTCCCTCTCCTCACCTCCCACCCCCAAGTAGGCTCTGGTGCTTGTTGTTCCCTCTCTGTGTCCACGTGTTCTCAATGTTCAACTCCCACTTATGAGTGAGAACATGTGGTATTTGGTTTTCTGTTCCTGTGTTTGCTGAGGATGATGTCTTCCAGCTTCATCCATGTCCCTGCAAAGGACATGATCTCATTCCTTTTCATGGCTGCATAGTATTCCATGGTATATATGTACCACATTTTCTTTATCCAGTCTACCATTGATGGGCATTTGGGTTGGTTCCATGTCTTTGCTATTGTAAATAGGCTGAAATAAATATACACATGAATGTGCCTTTACAGTAGAATGATTTATATTCCTTCAGGTATATACCCAGTAATGGGATTGCTGGGTCAAATGGTATTCCTGGTTCTAGATACTTGAGGAATCACCATACTGTCTTTCACAATGGTTGAGGTAATTTACATTCCCACCAACAATGTAAAAGTGTTCCTATTTCTCCACAGCTTCACCAACATCTATTGTTTTCTGAATTTTTAATAATTTCCATTCTGACTGGTGTGAGATGTTACCTCAATGCAGTTTTGATTTGCATTTCTCTGATGATCAGTGATGTTGAGTTTTTTTTTCATGTTTTTCAGCCACGTAAATGTGTTCTTTTGAGAAGTGTCTGTTCATATCCTTTGCCCACTTTTTGATGGGGTTGTTTGTTTTTTTCTTGTAAATATATGTAAGTTCCTTATAGGTAAACTCTGGATTTAGACCTTTGTCAGATACGTAGATTGCAAAACTTTTCTCCCATTCTGTAGGTTGCCTGTTCACTCTGATGATAGTTTCTTTTGCTGTGCAGAAGCTCTTAAGTTTAATTAGATCCCATTTGTCCATTCTGGCTTTTGTTGCAATTGCTTTTGGCATTTTTGTCATGAAGTCTTTGCCCATGCCTATGTCCTGAAGGTATTGCCTAGGTTTTCTTCTAGGGTTTTTATGGTTTGGGGTTTTACATTTAGGGCTTTAATCCATCTTGAGTTAATTTTTAATACACTGCATGTTTTGCTTATCCTTTCAAGGACATTATTATTCAGAGCTAGGTAATTCACATTATCTCTTCGTCTTTCCCATCCTGAATTTTTAACCATGTTCTCCATCTGAGGGGGTTGTCAATGCAATAAACTAGTTGGTACAAATTTGAAAGTCCAAAATAACAAGTAGCTAATACGATGTCTAACTCTACAGTAAATTTCTGTCTGTTTCTCTGAGGGTTAAAAAGCTTTAATTAAGCCAAGCATGGCATAATCCCAGCACTTTGGGAGGCTGAATGGGAGGATCACTTGAGGCTAGGAATTTGAGAGCAGCCTGGGCAACACAGTGAGGCCCTGTCAGGAAGGGAAGAGGAGGGGAGGGGAGGGGAGAGGAGGGGAGGGGAGGGAAAAAAATTCTTAATTAGAGCTTAACTCTGCTCTAGACCATGATTTAAATTCAGTTCCCGTGTATCAGTCTTTTGGTCTAGCAATTTTATAAAGTGATGGTTCTTTTCTTGAGAAAACTCTGAAGAATAATCCATTTTGGAGGTCAGGGGAAGGAACAGAAGAAAGAGAAGAAATGTAAAGTGGATGGGTACAATGTACATCACTTGGGTTAGAGGTGCATCAAATCTCAGACATCACCACTACACCATCCATGTATCAAAACTCACTTGTATCCCAAAAGCTATGGAAATAAATAAATACGTATGTGTATATGTATATATATTATAGTTACATAGATATAAAATAAAAGATAAAGTAGATGGGGAAGATGAGAGAAGGAGGTGCAGAGCAAGTGGGTTTGAATGGTGTCAACACAAGTGAATTAGAGCTTTTTGGAGAGAAAAATCCTTGAAGCCAGCATTTGGTTTTGCTGGCCCCTTGGCTTATCAATTTTAAAGAAGTTAATCATTGAACTTTTTAATGTTATTATTTCCTAATTTTTCTAGAATTCTTCTTAAATGTACTCATTTTGACATATCAAAAGTTTCCCACAATGGGCCTTGTTATGCTAAATCAAAAATATGTTTATCATTTACCAAGTTAACATGACAGCACAACTTCTTATAGAAAACAGTGCTTCTTGAGGAGAGTGAAATTTTGATATAGGCAAATGAGAAAAGACCTAAGAAGGGATAGTGCAGATAACTGTTGACTCCAAAAGATGAACTCAACAAAAACAATCTCCAACTGTCTTGACAAAGAGCGTCTTTATGGAGAGTTCAAAGGGGATCCAACACAGAGTTTGATCCATCACCTTTACATTAATTGGCCATCAGTCTAACAGACCTCCAACCATTAGTCTTCAAGGTTGTTTTGGAATGGATAGAAGACGTATTCAGTCTGCACGTACATTATTCTGTCAGGAGAACCTCCTTATGTGTTCAACAGACAAGAAGGATAAACAGGTAAATGGCAAAAAAAAATTTACCAAATAGTGGAACTACAAACCAAAGCCTCTAATGATTTTACATATATATTTAAGTCTGACTTTTTAAAACAAATTATGTGTCCATAAACTAAAAGTTCTAATTACTTTATATGTTATCATAGGTCTAATGACCTTAAATATATCCTAAGACACAAGTCAGAATATCAAAATAAATTCAACAACCAAAGTTTACTAAAATAAGTCAGACATTGATTGATTACAAAGGGTAACAAAATAAACTCATCAATGAGAACTTGTTGAAATAAGTTAAAGCTCAAATTGTTGTTGAGACGGACATATCTGGCAGCAAACACAAAAGGACAAATAAAATGGGGACACAGGTGGTCTAATAAACCTGTCTGTTAGCCTGAAGAACCCATAGAATACTACGTAGCAAGGGTCTTCCAAATGATGTTGGTGTCATCTGTGAATTCCACCAAAATCATCATCAGTGAATGAGACTATCATTTACAAGCTGAAACTAAAATATTGAATTTATTATCTACATAAGTAAGGGAGAGCCATGCTGGTCATACGAGACTTAAGTGAGCAAAATGATCATTGAGACAGACCTCTATGAGTAAAGGTAACTACTAATTTGCTACGGAGTTTGAGAGAAGAGGCAAGTGTGGGAAAATGTCAGCCTCAGAAGTGCCTTTTGTGCTGCTGGTAGACACTGGAACAAATTGACATTAGCTTAGAAGTGCTCACTGGAGTAAGTCCACCACCAATTGACTGACTTTCAAGGCATCAGGTTGGCACTGATTGGTTGGCTTTCAGAGATATGCTCAATGAGGCAAGTTGCCGTTGACTGATTTAAAGCCACTTCTGGTTTTCACTGCTTACTATGGCTATAAAATTGGCAGTATTTCCTTGAGAGTATTTCCTTCTCAGTCTCTGCCACAACTTCTTGATTTAGACTCTTGAAGAATTAAAGGGAAATAGCATTACTAACTCCAGGTAGATCATGCCCATGTCATCCCCTTGCCTCTGTGACTAGCTACTGTTTCCCAAGAAAATGAAATAGACTTGGCTGGGCTTGCTTTCCACAGAACCATGCTGCTTGATTTATTGCTTCCTGTAATCTCCAGGTGATGGTGGATTGTCTATAACTTCTGTCTGCTTTTTGCTATGGTCTCAGGAACAACTGATGATAAAATAGGGAGTTTTTGGTTTCCTTTTTCAAAGGAAAAGTTTCTAACATTTTTGGTCCTTTTATACTTCAGCAGTTCTTCTTGGCTTCTTCTTAGTCGTGTCTATGCCTCTGTAATTAGGGGCCGAATGAATGAATATATAAAGTCAACAAATTCTGCTGATATGAATATGCCCAACTTTTCAAAACTTGATTGGACTTGCTGGATGGGAGGCAGGACGTATCCAGGCAAAATACCTAAAAATGCACAGCTATGTTATCAATACCAAGGGAGCTATAGAGATATTAAGCACTAAAAGAATTCAGAAGTGAGAACAACACAGAATGTTTAAGCAGGCTTCACAGAAGAGATGAAACTTAATCTGGATAATACCATTTGTATTTTAATAGGCAGAGAAGAGGAAGCATTAAACATGGATGGCAAAATATTTTAAGTCAAGGTGGGGTTTTATTTTATATTTAAAGATAATGAAGAAGAGTTCTGCTTCTAGTTATTAAGTAGAGAGTTGCAAGAGACCACTACCTTTTGTCTAACAACCAAACACTATGAATAAACTATGCATGCATGTGAGCTAAACCTTAACTCTAGAAAACGGCCAGCCATTCACAGAACAGAAGAGACTTGTGGCTGCTCTTCTTCCTGGCTGAGCAACAAGATGATAAATGCTCCAAGGGTAAAGAGGAACCAGTCAAAACTTGAATAAACACTTCAAGATCACAGTGAACTGGAATGAGAGATTAGAATTCCAGGATTCCCAGTCTCAGAGCAGATCTTTCACCTGTCTGCCCAGTCTTTGCACAGGTCTTCACTGAGTGCTCTGGGCAGTACGCTAAAAGCTGGAGGCAGAACTGAGAGAGATTTTCCCTGAGGCACACAGGCCCTCCTCCAAGTCTCTGAAAGGTAGAGGAAGAGGAGGATGGCAATCCAAGGCACTAAACAATCTCAGCTGCAGAGAGCTGAGAAAAACTTCCCTACAGCATCCAAGAAAGTAGAGAGAAGTCTTCTTAGATACAAAATGTCTAGGGCAGGACTGTAGGGCAAAGTGAGGTGTCTGGGAACCCAAAAAGCTGGGAGTGGATTATTTAAAAAGTGAGAGATCCTACCATTGGGAAAACTGGCAATTCGGCTATAATAAACAAAGAGTTCTCCTAATTTCAGGAGTGGTCAGATTCTACAGAATCTGAATGCCTTACAGAAGAGAATGCCCTGTGCCTGCTCCCAAAATATTTGAAGCAATCAAAGCTCCAACAATGGCCAGTCCTAACTAAACTACCAATAGGACTGAGTCACCACCTCATTCTATCAGCCTGAAATAAGAAAGAACACGCCGATTTCTGGAAGCAAACTCTCTTTACTTCAGTCTCTATTGTTCTTTTATACAAAATATCCGGCATAGGTCAAAAATCACGAGGCACACAAAGAAGCAAAAGAAAATATATGATCCATGGACAAAAAGTAATCAACAGAAGCAGACACAAAGATGGCCCAGCATTTGAAATCATCAGACAGGAACTTTGACTATGATATATTGAAAAGATATCTGCACTCTCATGTTTATTGCAGCACTGCTCACAATACCCAAGGTTTGGAAGCATCCGAAGTATCTATCAGCAGATGAATGGATAAAGAAAATGCACAGTACCTATACACAATGGAGTACTATTCAGTCATAAAAAAGAATGAGATTATGTCATTTGCAACAACATGGATGGAACTGGAGGTTATTATGTTAAGTGAAATCAGCCAGGCACAGAGAGAAAAATATCACATGTTCTCAACTCTGAGATCTAAAAATCTAAACAATTGAACTCATGGAGATAGAGAATAGAAGGATGGCTATCAGAGGTTGGGAAGGGTAATGTGAGTCTGGCGGGAATGGCAATGGTTAATAGGTACACAAATAGAAAGAATGAATAAGACCTAGCGTTTGACAGGTCAACAGGAGGACAATTGTCAATAATAATTTAATTGTACATTTAAAAAATAAAAGGGTAAAATTTGATTGTTTGTAAAGGATAAGTGGTTGAAAGAAAGGATACCCCATTTTTCATGAATTTTCCATCACATGGAAATATTATGTATTACAGGCCTGTATCAAAATATCTTATATACCCCATAAATAGATACACCTATTATGTACCCACAAAAATTAAAAATAAAGAACAATAACGATAATATAGATACTTAAAAAATCTAGTGGAAAAAATAGACAACATGTTAAACATAGAATTTTAGCATATTTATGGAAACTATAAAGACCACGAGGAGGCCAGTCACTTAAAACAGAGAAAACACATTTTCAAGGTTTTCATCTTTTGTTATTCATTTTTTTCCCATTAACTCAGGCTAGCTTCTTTATTTTATATACATAAAGAATACTTTTTAGATCCAAGATGGCCGATTAGGAGCAGCTGAGGATTGCAGCTCCCAGTGAAAGCGTGGAGGGTGAGTGGACGCCACATTCCCAGATGGATTTTTATTGCCCACAGACCAGCAGATTCCCAGAGGGAGGAGCCCCACGGGTCGCCAGCACAGCTGGTTAGGCCGGCTCGGCTGTTTTCGCCAGCACC